>CAUZXS010000230.1:145000-192752 GCA_963585895.1 Sepioteuthis lessoniana
GCGTATTTATCTATTCTCGCTTTGATATGGTTGGTCCTTACGGCGTTGTTTTGTGCTACTATTAGAAGAGATTCAGTTTCTCTCTTAAGGTTTCCTTTTCTTTGCCATGTTACCGTTTTCTCGTGTGAGATGTCGCTTGTGGGAAGAAAAACAACTCTATTGACGTTTTAAACACTATAGAGTTGTTTTTCTTCCCACTTTTGTTTTCTGGTTATTTCTGGTCTACCGATCCTCGTGTCGTTAGTATTGTTTATGGTGGCTGTAATCAGTCTTCACGCTTTTCTATGTAGTTTTTGAGTCGTTGTAACGATGCGTCAACGCTGTCTTCAATGCTGGCAAGTCCTCTTCCTCCCCCTCTTCTTGATACATACAGTCTGTCAACGTCATCTCTGGGATGCAAAGCCTTTTGCATGGTCATTAGTTTTCTTGTTCTCTGGTCCATTTTCTTAAGTTCTTCTCTGGTCCTTATTCAAGAATGAGCCCGAGTATCTTATGAGGGGGACAGTCCAGGTATTTGTCCATTTGATAAGGTCCATGCTATTGAGTTTCTGGTTCTTCTGAGATAATCTTTTTTAATTTTTTTTCTTTCATTTCCTGTTGTTTGGTGGTATCAGCTTCTAATACCCCTAAGTATTTGCAGGTTTCCTTTCCTCCGAGCGTTCTGATGAATACTTGATTTGGTATTTCGACTTCTTCCGTCATATGTTTTATGCCAGTTTTCATTACAAGCAGGGCACATTTTTCAATGCCAAATTCCATTTCTATATCTTGACTGTATACCACACAGTTTGTATTTGTTTCCAATTCTTTTTCATTTTTGTCAAAAAGTTTAATGTCCTCCTTCTACATCAAGTGGTTGATCTTTTCTTGCGATTTACCGAGTTTGTATCCGGCTGTGCATTTCCTAAGGATGGTTGAGCGGCATCATGGCTTTTACAGATAGTAATGGAGATAGTGCATCTCCCTGGAATATGCCTCTTTGGATCTTTATCTCCACGAAGCTTTTTCCTCCTGCTGTCAATTCCACTCTGTATGACTAGGTCGGGTATTTCATATATTTTGAGACGGTAGTATCTAGCTTTGGGGGACCATCTCGTAAACGTTTTTGTAGTTAATCTATGCCATAGCCAGATTTTTCCGTCTCGTTTTACTTTCGTTGAGGATGTATTGATCTCTATATGTTAGTTCCTCTGTGACTCTATTGCATATCACTGAATAGAAGATTTTCCCCCTAATTTGTGCCGTTAATATTTCCCACATCATCGGTAGGCACGTTATCAGTCTATCATATTTACCAACCACTCCGCTCGGGCAGGATATGACACAAGGTCAATTTTTAAGCGGAGGTTAACAGTTTTCCTTCTCCTAGACTAGTTACCTCACCAAGGCTGAAGAACCTAGTCTGCCCTACTATTTACCCATAGCTGGAGGGAGAATAATTGGATTCATATCTTTCCCAATGGTATTAATGCTATGTGAAATGCAATCAGTCTCGTCCAGGATTTGAACTCGAGTCGCCGTGTCCATTTCCTACGACGATAACCATTACGCTACGGGCACACGTTATCAGTCTATAGTTGTTTAAATGAGTCTTTTTGGATTAGAGTTGTCTTCCCTTTGGTCATCCATCCGGGTATCTCAGTTTTCTGTATGTATTTATTCATTTCGGTAGCAAGTCTGTCGTGTATGGAGGTGAATTTTAAAATTAAAACCCGTGTATGCCATCTAAGCCAGGGGTATTCCAGTTTGATATTTTTTTAAAGTGTTGCCTTGAACGCGTCGGGGTGTATGTTCACCTGAAAGCCCCTTTCGAGCATTCGCCACTGTTTCCATGTTGTTTATCTATTTTTACTAATGATCTTTCCGTTCCCATATGTTTTTGCCTCTTTCGCATCCAGTTGTTCGTATGGCTTCGCCCATTCTCCTTCTAATTGTTGGTAGAATATTTTTTTGTTGTTTTGGAACGTCTTGTTTTGACTGCTTTGTTTGGTCTTGTCTCGGTATCTTTTTAGTCTTCCTTCTTTCACCAGTATTTTTTGGTTGGTCTTCTCAAGTTTTATTTTTCGTTCTTGTCGCCGCGCTTCTTCAGTTTTGTCCGAATATTTCTTAATGCTCCGTTTTAGCGTTCTTGCTTGTGGCTAGAAAGTGTTCCACTCCATTGATAAATTTGTTGTGACGGCAACCCTTTTAGAAGTTAGCTTCAAGTTAAGTTTTAGTTTCTTTCTTTAATGACTGAACAATCTTCGTGGGTTATTTAATGTCAAAAACATCTTTCTAGAAGAACAGTAATGACATAACAAGTGGGCGGGGTCATGCCTTTCACAAGAGTATTAGTCCAAAAGTGAACGTAACAGCACCATTATATTTCGAAATTGCTTACTACAATGTCGCAGTCCAACACATTAGTCAACTGTTTGACATTTGAACTGTGTGCAAGTAAATAACTTATGCTAAAATGAATTGCTTGAGATAGAACCGTTTGATCATTTAATTATGTGTAAACAAATGACTGATTGTTAGTGATACATAGCAATACTTGGAACAATTTACTTTTGTTGACTTATGCTAAATTGAATTGCTAGAAATAGAACTATTTAACCTTTAAACTGAATGCTAAATTGAATTGTTTGAAATAAAACTGTTTGATCATTTAAATGTGTGTAAACAAATGACTGACGTGTAATTGAATTTCTTAGTTATACATAGCAATACTTGGAACCATTTAACTTTGTTGACTTATGCTGAAGTGAATTGCTTGAAATAGAACTGTTTGATCATTTAACTGTGTGTATCTATCAAATATTGTATACAAATCACATATTTAGTATATATGAAATACAGGATTTGGCATTAAATCACCAACAATTGTTTTACGAGAACCAAACAAACTATCTAATTGCATGCAAACAAATGATTTAGAGTAAATAGAATTAAGTGCGTGGAAAAAATTAGCTCAGGCACGTTTAAAAATTTTATCAACAGAATGTGTTTAAAAATCCTATATTTGATATATATGTATAAACGGTATTTGATATTAAATGACCAATGGTTGATATGCCATAAAACCAAACCAAACCAAACCAAATCATATATATTTAATGTATATGCATAAAGAAGATTTGGCATTAAATAATCTATATATGCCATAAAACCAAGCCAAACTAAAACCAAATATGATACTTTCAGGTATTTGTAGGTTTCTTTATCTTCAAGTGTCTTGATATTTTCCTGATTAAATAGTTCAATATCGTCTGTAATTTCTTTTCTTTTTTTCTTTCTCCATTACATTGAATATTCTCCAATTCCATTTTGATCCCAATATCCTAGCTGATTGACAGGTTGATTTTTACGGCATGTCAACCCATCTACGGTTATTTTATGCCCATGTTTTAGGGAATCGCCTTCATTGTACATTCATATTTACATTTTTATGTAACAGTTTCTTAAGATGTTTTTACACGGTCCTATAGAATATGAATAATTTTTAAAGCGATCTATTTGATCCATGGATGGGACCCTCACAGAAAAAACTTAGTTAAAGGAAGGATAATAATGGTAACTTGCCGAAATGGCATAAATCCCTCGTTTTAATTGGTATGCGTGTATAAATATACATATTATGTCTTGTATTTTTTCTGATATGATCGGTTATAATTTTGGCTTGGACTGGTGCACACTGCGTGTTCGCTGGTGAAACGTTTTCTAAAACTGGCGAATCTATAATTGTTACACAGTTTTTCTTGCTCATTCTATGTTACTTCGAAATGATATTATATATATATATATATATATATATATATATATATATATATAAGTTGGTCCCATGATCATATCGACAAGAAACTGATAGTGCTACCGATTTTATGCCTACTCTATCTTAACTTATATATATGTGTTCGGTTTTTCTTAGAAGTAAAAGATTTTTTTCAATCATTATCTGAAGAAGCTCATTGAGAGTGAAACATCATAATAAACATAAACACCTCCACCATATTGATTTTCAAATCTAATTTCGTTTCCATATATAGATATATATGTGGGTGTGTATGCGTGCGAGGTTGCGAGTCAGTGCGTTTTTAACACTGTGTGTGTGTGTGTGTGTAAATTGAACAAAATAAACATAAAACTTAAGAAAAGATTATTTTACGCCTTTAAAAATTCATATTTTTTTCCTTAAAAGCTATTCCACTTTTAATGCTGATTGATTTTAATTGGCTGATTGATTTTAATTGGCTGATTGATTTTAATGGCATGTCAACTCGTCTTGGTTTATTTTATGCTTATAGGTTAGGGAATCACGTTTATTGTACATTCATATTTACTTTTTATATAGTTGTAACTTAAGATGTTTTTTTTCTTACACTGTCAAATCGAATACGAATAATTTTTAAAGACAACTATTTGATCCGTAGATGGGATCCTGACTGCTACTACTAATCCAAATCTGAGTTGACCTGGCAGTAATGACGATGAAAGGGTAATCTATACTTAACAGATTTCCAGAATTGGAGCCTTACCATCAGATGAAGTTTAATATCCTGTTTTTCTCAGCATGTTTGAAATAGAAAATGATGACCAAATGTGTGCTAAACTCTGTTCTTATTTTGTTCGCTAGGGGGCGTGTAATAAAGTATGACAATGTGAGGTATTCACTGGTACTAAAAACTTATGGAGAGCATGACGCATTTTTTTAATGGGAAAATGTAATTTTCCTTTTACAAAAATATGAAAGAGACTTATTGACTTTGAAAGAAATTGAAAAGTCAATTCAAAAGGTCAGTGGGGGACTTGTACTAACTGAACTGTAAGCAAGCAAAGACTTTGGAGTTTGTCGGTACAATAGCCCATTTAAAATCACGACATTCTGAACTAACTCTTGCTCACCTTCTGTTAGGGTTAAAAGGTCAAATCTTCGGATAGGTTAATGAGTCCTTTGACTTTTGTTTTGGTTAATATAAAAAAGGATACTCTCCCCCTAACAAGGTGGGGGCTGAGACCCTTAATTAACCAAGGCCTCTATATTGTGGTTTGATTGGATGCTTAATTAAAATCAGACACGTAGAAAGGATAATCTTCCCACAGACGTAGATCAGTGCATTTGATTGGTTGACCAATCAAAAAGTAGTAGAAGAATACGAAATGATCTCTGATTGGTTAGCCAATCGGGAATGTCTGTTCCCAGAGGAATCCCCAGTAAAGATACATGTTTTTAGGGTTAGAGGAGAAGATATCCGATGTCCCTACCAAAGACAAGAGAATAAGAAAAGAAATCTCTCCAAACACAAAAGAATCTCCAGAAAAAGCCTCACTCTCCGATAAATTGAGTAATATCCCTCATTTCTCTCTCTCTCAAATACAACAAAATCGACTCAATTACCATATATGTGTATATATAGTATATATTATTGTGAGCCCATTGTGTTTCAATAAATAGTTGTTAATTGTTAACTGAGAGTTTTTCTTGTCTTTTAGTTACTAACACCCAGGCATCTTGTTTGAAAGAACTACCCCGACCGTCAGAAGAAGTTCTGGATACATTGTGTCATCCCTCTTTTATAGATCTTTCAAAACCAACGTGGGCACAGAGGGAGTTGATAAACCAATTAGCCGGAAACGCATGAGGTTTTCTTGGAACTAAGGCCACAATCAAGTACCGTGATTAGCAAAGGACCACAGAAGTACCCACCTTTAACTTCCAGTGTTCGACTGTATGACCGACAACAATAGGTCAACTACGACTTAAATTTTGGGGCTTGTGAATTGGGGATTTAACAGTAGATCTTTCTTTCATCGACTACAGAATACCACTTCATGTCTCTCTGATTTTGAGATCGGTCCAAGAGGAGGTTATAACACCAATTGTAAAAAGAGGGATTTTTTTCTGTGACCACGTGTCTGACTTTTTTCCAGATGGGAACTCGTCGTCATTTATTCATCTCACCTTTGTCTACGCCAACTTTTTTCGGGGCCCCACAACTCTAAAAATGCAGTTTTGAAATTGCATTTTTCTGGGATTTCCAAACAACCTGGAGTGAGTGCCTTTTTTTGCAATCAAGACATATATATATTTTTTTCTTTTATTTCTTCTTTTTTAAAAAATATTTCATCGGTTACATGATCTCTAGTGAAAACCACTATACGGAGCTGCCGTAAAAACACAAAAAAGTATAAGATAATGACAGACTTAGTGTTGCAGCCCACATCATGTGATATTTTATTTCTCAAGTGGGTCCCTTATCTCCACCAATACTGACTGACTTTGTAACTTGTTCTTTTAGGGAGAGGTGGTCTTATCCCCATTACAGAAGATAGTCGGTCCGACAATTTGTCTACGATTAGAATTTAACTATTCTTACCCACAAGATAATTTAATAAATATGTATTTACTCAGTCCCCACAGACGGGCGAGATGTGACACAAGGTCAATTTTTAAGAGGAGTTTAACCGGTTTGAATTCAGAGTTTTCTTTCTCCTAGAATGGTTGCCTAACCAAGGCGAAAGAACCTAATTCCTCTGCCATTTACTCAAAACCTGAGGGTGAATAATTTCTCAAGAGTATTAGTATATTGAATGCTATCAGCCTCGTCCAGGATTTGAACTCGTGTCACTGTGTCCATTTCCTACGACCAGAACCACTACACCACAGGTTCACCCATGAATTAACCATATAACTGTTTTTAAGGAATTGTCCTTCGCCTCCATTTGTAGATTCATTTGAAAAATCAATTTCTACTGCGTGTTTTAAACCAAAAAAGAGAAGCAATGCCCAGGATATCTTGTTCGTTTCACTTGAATGGTTTGTGAGATGGGAGGAAAGTGGCCGTGCAACTGATTTTTTGTTGGTATTGCTTCAAGGATTCGTTTAAAATAGTATGCAGTATTATTGCGTTGTTCCCATCTAGCCTTTTCTCTCTCCATGTTGTTACAGTCCATGTGGTGCATGCTATAGTAGTATGATGTAACTACTCCCTAGTCTAATATAACGTAACTGAATACACCCTTCAGTAGCTGGGTCGGTGGGGCTTAGAATATGCTGCAGAGAGGGCATCTCTCTCCAAAAAAGGGGTGCCTTATATATTACTCTAAATGTACCTGATGTTGAAGCCTCAGTTCTAAAGATTTGGGGAATGTGGAGTACCCTTACATTCTCGTTATTCCCAGGTTGTTTAAAATTATATGTTCGAGTGGACCGTGAATCCACCTCCCCCCAAAAAAACACTTAAGAAACAACTATGTAAAAAGTGTAACTATAAGTGGAAAATGATTGCAATTCTCTAACCTTTTGGTATAAAATAGCACCAGACTACTTGGCATGCCTTTAAAATCAATTAGCCAATCAATCAATTATTGCACGTATATACTAGATGATCATCGACCCCACTCTCAGAGGTTTTAGCCGTCCTTTGACTGATTTTACTTTACTTTATTTATTTATTTATTTTTGTCTAGCCACTTTGTTCATCAGATGAACCTAGTGAGGGAGCCAGTTTAGTTACTGACAACCCTACCATACAAGATATAACAATTACCAGTTTATAACCCGATGTAAAATAGACAATGGCAATGTCCAAGTTAAAGTATTTTGTATCAACTCAACGCACTGTCCAACGTTGCATCGAACGCATTTTAATAGAAATAGAAACATTATATTAAATTGTTCAATTATTTCTACGACCAATGCGTCTCAAGTGGATATTAAATTAGGCATCTTTGCAAGAGATCAGGCCCAGATATCAAATGTTTGGAGCTATTCACCAAAGACAAATTTCTTATAATGGAGTAGGTAGTTGTTTAACCTTTTTTAGACTGAATTTATTTCAGAATTTCATTTGTTTTAAGGCAGCTCAAAATTGAATTCGACTTGAGAGCTACAGTTTTGTCTCCAAATAGATAAACTCCCGCTAGTTTTATTTATTGAAAGTTTAACATCTTTTCTACATCAAATCGATCAGGATTTTATTATTTCAAATGGAACATTATACAATCAAAACGAATATTATTATGTATTATTTATTACCAATCTTTAAACATTGACACTCCGTAACTAAAAATAAAATTGCCACACTTGTCACAGAAAATAAAATTGCATAATTATTCAGTGCGGAGTCTCGGTGACGTTGTGGTTAATGAGCTGGACAGCGACGTTGTAATAAGCGAGTTCGATCTCACTTTCGAATCAATACCGGAGGAAAAATAACCCACGAAGGTTGATGTGCCATTAAACAAAGAAACCAAAGCAATGAATATATATAAAAGGTGGGCTTATTTTTGTTTTGTCTGGTTTGGTTTAGTTTGGTTTTATGGCCCATCGACCATTGTAGGTTATTTAATGTCGAATCCTTTTTTATTCTTATAAACAGTTCTATTTCAAACAATTCAGTTAAACATAAGTACACAGTTTAAATGTCATAAACAGTTCTATTTAAAAAATTCAGTTTAGTATATGTACAGTTTTTTGTTTAACATAATTGAATGTAAAAACAGTTCTATTTAGTGATGCTGGAGCTTTGGGAAATGTGGAGAATTCCTTCATTGCCATCGATCCCAGGTCCACTCTGGACCGGAGTGGTAGCACCTGATAGGGTCTTATCTATGGGTCAAATAGAACTAAAATGCGTGCTTATGCTAAACTGAACTGCTTGAAATAGAACTGCTTTGATATTTAACTATGTGGACAAAAACTATACTCATACTAAACTGAATTGTTTAATTTAGAACTGTTTGACCTAACTGAATAGCTTGAAATAGAAATCTTTTTGACTATTGTACTTATACTGAACTGAATTGTTTGAAATAGAACTATTCATTTGTATAAAAATGGATTTGGCATTAAATAACCGACAAAAGCTGATATGCCATAAAATCCAAACAAACAACAAACAAACTACTATTTACCCAGAGCTGGGCAAGCGATAATAGATGGATTCATGCCTTTCCCAAGAGCATTTGCGCTAAGTGCAAACAGCTTAGCCAATGATTTGAACTCAGGTCACCGATTCCATTTCCTACGACGATAATCACAACGCTTGACACACCTCCAAAACATTAGGGAATGTTATGCAATAAAAACGGATATTATTAGTTATCATTTATCATCAAACTCGAAACACCGTCATCACAAAGAGAATTGCCACCCTTCCGTTACCAAACAATAAAGTAAAGTTGTTGACCATAGTCGAGGATTACCCGAAGGCTCCCTTTTCAATAGCTACAACAACAAGGTGTATGGTACTATTTACCAACCCCCCAACCCCTTCGCTCGGGCAGGATATGACACAAGGTCAATTTTTAAGCGGAGTTTAACAGGTTTGAAGTCAGAGTTTTCCTTCTCCTAGACTAGTTGCCTAACCAAGGCTGAAGAACCTAGTCTGTCCTACTATTTACCCATAGCTGGAGGGAGAATAATTGGATTCATACCTTTCCCAAGGGTATTAGTGCTATGTGAAATGCAATCAATATCGTCAAGGATTTGAACTCGTATCGCCGTGTTCATTTCCTACGGCGATAACGACTACACCACGGGCACCTCCGGTAGGGCGCAACTCTATTCCCAGGATTGCTTCACTTTACCCTTGATCCTTACCTTATAATGCTGAGTGTTAAGCAAGGCGGCATCAAGTACCATTTTTTTAGTCTTTGGTATGACTCGATCTGGAATTGAACCAGACCATTGGGGAACATTCTACTCATTAGGCCAATGGCCCGGTTTTAAAATGGGCCACATTACATAAATATGTATTGGTCTGTGTACTCTGTGCTGACGCTTATAACCCTTGCATACTTATTATTCCTGAAGTCTCCAATGATGAATTACAACTAACAGAGCTTTGTATTACAAATAGGCTCTCTATATTGCTAAACACCAACCTTCGGCCTGCAAGCAAAAAGAATTTTATAATCTTTTATTTAACCGCAGCGATTTTAATACAACCAAGCCGGTCTTAGACAAAGAAAAAAGCGTAGAAGGCTGTATCACTCCCTCCAGGTAGACGGTTTTATTTTATTTGTTTTTCGTTTTGTTTTTCTTCTCCATCCCTCTGTTGCATAGTCACAACCATGATACATATTCAACCATGCACATATACATGCAGAAACAAAATCAACAATAATGACGAACGAACACACTTCTTTAGAAAAATATATCTCTCACACTTTATTCGAAAGGGTTGCGAAAGGGTTATGTGTGGGAGGTGAGTTGGAGACTGAACAGACTGAAACATATTGACCCCCATTTCCTTTGTCTTTAGCAGCACTTCTTTCTCGTTCTGCTGGGCTACTCAATCGGAGGCCCTGAGGGCCCATAGCCCTCTGCTGGGTGCTGGTTCTCTCTACAACACCTTATCTCCAACTAACTGACTCTAACTAACTGAACCTGTCCGTGGCCCCAGGTTATATAATTGTTTGACATCCACCTGCTTCTTGTAGGCGTCACATCTGCACCCAATTCAACCCGTCCACAGTCAAGGGTATACCCTGATATCTTCGAATGGATGCACCTGTTCCTTGATCGACGGCTGGGTCGGAGGTCAATATGTTACAACAACTTTTTATTATTTCTCGGTATTGCTTGCTGTCATGGTGTTTCTCTGAAAAGAAAAGACCGAACAATAAAGTCCTATTTTAGAACTTAACATGTATGTTCTATGTAAAGCTATTTCAAAATTCTCTACGTACCATAGGATTTTCATATAAATCCTATTGAGTTGAGTGTTTGCCTGTGGTCCGGGAGACCTGGGTTCAATCCCAGGTCGAATCATACCAAAGACTTAAAAAAGGGTACTTGATACCGCCTTGCTAAACACTAAGGTAAGGATCAAGTGTCACGTGGAGTAATCCAAGGAAAGGGGTAGCACCCTCCCCTACTCATCGATGTAGTAGCTATTGAAAAGGAAGCCTTTGGGTCACTCTCGTCTACGGTCGCCAACTTTACTTACTTGACTTATTTTCGAACTGTGACATATCCATATATTTGGCAAGAGAGTTTCAATTCTGTAGAGTTTAGTAATAAATATTACTTAATAATGAGTGTAGAATATTCTTGTAGAAAGAATAGAATCCTGACGGCGATATGTCATTAAATACACAGTGTGTAGTACTAGTTTCTCTTTCTGGAATGTGTTCAGGCGTCATATATTTATCCAACCCTTTAAGAGGTGCCCATGGTGTAATGGTTATCGTCGTAGGAAATGGACACGGCAACACGAGTTCAAATCCTGGACTAAACTGATTGCATTTCACAATGCACTAATAATGGGAAAGGTATGAATCCAATTATTCTCCCTCCAGCTACGGGTAAATAGTAGAGCAGACTGCGTTCTTCAGCCTTGGTGAGGCAACTAGTCTAGGAGAAGGAAAACTCTGATTTCAAACCCGTTAAACTCCGCTTAAAAATTGACCTTGTGTCATATGCTGCCCGAGCGGAGGGGTTGGTAAATATGTATATTTATCCAACCGTTACGCTACGGGCAGGACGGGACACAAGGTCAGTTTTAAAGCGGAGTACACATCCTTTGAATTTTGAATTTTTTTTTTGTAAGTTTTTTTCTAGACTGGTCGCCAAACCAAGCCCAAAGAACACAGTCTACTCTACTATTTACTCAGGACTGAGGTGTGAATGTATGTGGATTCTGCCTTTCCCAATAGCATTAGTGAGAAGTGAAACGCAAGAAATCTCACCCAAACTTGAACCCTGGTCACCGATTCCATTTTATACGACAATAACCGTAACGCTCCTCAAGTGTTAAATACAAGTTGTTTTATAAGTATTTGATAATTTTCTTGAAGCATTGCCCAAATTATTTTATTTTTATTGAATTAAAATAATTTAGAGGGCTTCTGGAATGCGAAATTTTTTTGAACAAAAATTTGAACATCCAACATCGTGTTCATTTATAAAAAAAAGTCTTTGATGATGAAGTTTTACTTTGAAATTAATTAGACTCAAATAATAATTATTTTGTAATTCCAATGGCTCTTTAAATTAATTCAATTCAATAAAACAAAGTGCTATATTTGTTTCCCTTCCTGAGATGTAGTCAGGCAGTAGGTGAAGCTGTGTTTCTGCCTCTTGGCAGGACATAGCTAAAAAAAGAAAAAAAAGATGTGGCTAACTTGGTTCTGAATATCCCTTCAAAACAGCTCCCCACCGTTGGACTAAAGTGAAGAGCTGTGTAAGTTAGTTGTTTGGGTTTTATGGCATATCAACCTTTGTAGGTTGTTTAATGCCAAATCCATTTTATACAAATAATCAGGTCTATTTCAAACAATTCAGTTTACAATGAGTACACAGTTTAAATGTCAAAACATTTCTATTTCAAGCTATTCAGTTTAGTCAAACACGTCTAATTCAACTAATTCAGTTTAGTATAAGAATAGACTTTGTTTACACACAGTTAAATGTTAAAACAGTTCTATAAAAAAAATCAGTTTAACATAAGTACAGTTTCAATGTCAAAAACAGTTCCATTTCAAACAATTCAGTTTAGCATAATTATGTAGTTTAAATGTAAGTACACAGTTTAATTTTCAAAAACATTTCTATTTCAAGCTATTCAGTTTAGTCAAAGTTCTAATTCAAACTAATCAGTTTAGTATAAGTATAGTTCTTGTCCACCCAGTTAAATGTCAAAACAGTTCCATTTCAAACAATTCAGTTTAGCATAACTACACAGTTTAAATATTAAAACAGTTTTATTTCAAGTAATTTAGTTTAGCATAAGTACGCTAATTAGTTCTATTTAACCCATAGAAAGAGCCCTATCAGGTGCTACCATTTCGGGCCAGAGTGGACCTGGGTGCGATGCCAAAGAAGGGGTGATCCACATTCCCCAAAGACTGGAAATACATAGAGTTAAATGTAAAAACTGTTTTATTTCAGATAATTCAGTTTAGCATTAGTACGCAGTTTCAGTGTCAAAACAGTTCTATTTTAAACAATTCAGTTTAGCATAAATACGTAGTTTAAATGCAGTTTAACTCTCGAAACCACTGTTAAGTTCTATTTGACCCATAGATAAGACCCTATCAGGTGCTACCACTTTGGGTTAGAGTGGAACTGGGAGCGATGGTGATGAAGGGATACTCCGCATTCCCAAAGCTCCAGCAATACTGGAGCCTCACCATCAGATTGTTTGGTGTCATATCCCGGACACTCGTTGTTGAGGGGTTGGTCTTACCCCTCTGCAGCCCCAGCCGACTGGGCAAAGTTGTATTGGTCCAGTGTCTTCGTGACTCAGGTCTGGTCAGAGAGCCGTTTTAATTTTTAGTTCATTGTTAATGTTCAATTGACTGTGTGTCGCATTGTACCTCCGTGGAAATATAGTTAAATACAGAGAAAGAACGTGATCTCTGAATGTCGATTTTGGATCTTGTAACTCCCACTTCAAAGATCTAACCCCGTTGACTATCTCACACATGATTATTCGGCGATTTCAGCTGCTGACATCTGATCACGTGCAGCAATCATGAGGTCACTGATACAGCCAATTACTATCATTTCCTTCTATTTGGTTCCCTGAAATACGATGCCTTCCAATGACACAAATGTTTCGGGTGAAGCCGTCTAAATGACCGTTGCGTTTCGAAATGTTTAAAGTCGTAATCATTTATCGAACGCTTTTGCTCCCGTAGCACTATTTGAGAGTTGAGAGATGATGGAGCTAACTCAGGCTGTCGAGATGCAACCGAAAAACGAAATTAAGAAGGCCAGTATTACGAGTTATTATTATTATTATTATTATTATTATTATTATTAAGGAATGATGTTTGTACACAAACGCATGCGCATATGCACGTTCTTAACTCTTTATCGCTCAATGAAATATGTCCGAACTAATCAACATTCCCGCCAAAATCGGTTATTGCACATTTCCTTGTCATCTCTCCAATGTTTATAACTGCATTGGTAAATTCATAGCAATGAGATATTTAATGCGAGTCAATGGTCACCGTGCTAAATTATTGGGTTTAAACCATTTATACCTGGAAGAAATGGGTGGGATATCAAATTTTAGGGCTGAGGTAGAATTTCAGGGGTCAGGACATAAGCGAGTTAGTTTTAATTTTCGGTGTTTCAATCAATTTATAGTCGATTGCTGAATCTTCTTACAAGAAATGAATACTGGCTTAGCTTTCGTATATACCCGTGGAATGAACAACATTTTTCATCTCAAAAACAAAAGGTCGTTCATTGCATGTGATATATTTTGAAAACGTCAAAGCTTACCTTGTTTCTTGGCCTAACCTTGCCGTAACTTTAATCTAAAGTGAGTAAAGTTGGCGACTGGAGTCGAGGGTGACCATAAGGCTCCCTTTTCAATAGCTACTACACTGAGATGTAGGAGAAGGCGCTACTCCTTTCCCAGTATTGTTCCTCTTTACCCTTGATACGTACCTTATGATGCCGAGTTTTAAACAATGATTTATCAAGTACCATTCTTTTGAGTCTTTGGTATGATTCGACCTGGTATTGAACCCCGGTCTCCCGGGCCATTGGCGAACACTCTTCCCATTAGACCAATGGTCTGCTAAACAAAGGCTATTAGTTAAGATAATAAAGATCTAACTTGATATTAATAACTATTTATAACAGTTGTGCATATGATATTTGGAATATACAAATAAACTTGATAGGTTACATCACATTGTTTATTTACAGTATCGCATTGATTATGATTGTATTACAGTTGTTTTGAAAGTATTGATAAGTGTTTGAAGACATTAAAAATAAGTAATTTTGAATGCTTTCTGTTGATGTTATTGGATGTCGAAGAAATATTTTTGTAGGTTAGCATTTTTGAAGGTTAGCATTTTTGTAAGTTAGCATTTTTGTAGACTAGTATTTTTGTAAGTTAGCATTTTTTTAGACTAGCATTTTTTTAGACTAGCATTTTTGTAGGCTAGCATTTTTGTAGGTTAGCATTTTTGTAGACTAGTATTTTTGTAGACTAGTATTTTTGTAGACTAGCATTTTTGTAGACTAGCATTTTTGTAGACTAGTATTTTTGTAGACAAGCATTGCCAAAAGTTAGAGGTCGTTCATTACATGCAATATAAGATAAAAACACCTATTTTGTGGCTAAAAATTAGAGATAATTCATTACACGTCTTTATAGTCGTTTGTAAGGTAAAAAGAAATCTTCACAATTTATCTCACTATTGGCTTTGTTTAATAAATGCGGTTGTCCCCACTCGTTACAATACGGTCTTACAGCACGGTTCGTGACACCATCATCATCTTCATCATTAAGACATGCTGTCAGCATGTACTCTTTTTGCTCTCTTTCGCCTGCCGTTTCTATCGGTCATCGCATTTGGTAAATCCTCTTGACGACACCCAGTGTCTTCGTAAAGTCATTTTTAATTCTCGATATTTGTGTTATTATTGTGTCTATATTAGTAAAGTAAGGAAAGTTAGCGACTGTAGTCGAGGGTGATCAGAAGGTTCCTTTTTCAATAGCTACTACACCAAGGTGTAGTGGATGGCGCTACTCCTTTTCCTGGATTGCTCCACTTTACCCTTGATACGTACCTTAAATTGCTGAGTGTTAAGCAAGGAGGTATCAAGTATCATTTTAAAAGTCTTTGGTATGACGCGACCTGGGATCGGACCCAGGTCTCCCGGACCATTGGCGAACACTCTACCCACTCAGCCAATGATATAGTATGTGTGTGCGTCTATGTGTGTGTGTGTAAGCAATATGTTAAAATAAACTTCAAGATACATATCAGTTAATATTTAGAATGACGTGGCACGAAAAAGTGATTACGAGTGATTAAGACATTAGTCAAGGGAATAATTAGAATGAACTATATAAGAAGATTTCTAAGACGCAGAGTCTGTTCGAATTCAAGTTGCTGCTGGAGATGAGGTCAGAAGTTGGAGAAGTGAGAGTCGCCGGTGATACGGGCAGACCTGTTGGGGTCGGGCTTGGTCGGTGAAGAAGAAATGTCTGTGTTGTTGTTCGTTTCGCTTTTGCTACAGGTTAAAGTTTCTATCTAATGGGCTGAAGTAATTCTGAGTTTCTATCTCTCTCGTTTCGCGGCGACTACTGTAAAAAGAGGAGTAGCAATAAATTTTCGAATCATGGAACGTCAGACTCCTTTTGTATTTCTGTTGCAACTTTCGACATGGCCTGTAACGCTACATCAATTTATATTTGGCGTCCGAGTGCTACAAAGGATATATTACTTGGGTGCTCAGTGAGATTGCTCTGGTTTGCGAACGAAAAATAATTTGAAACAAGTGAACAATATCTGCGAGGTTGTTGAAAACGGTATTTTTTTACGCTCTCTAAAACGAATATTTGTCAATTGACACAGGCCAGTCACAATCGATTGTAAGATCACTGTTCAAGAGTCATGGTTTGTCACTCAATGGACGACGAAATAAATATTCAAATTGAAATTAGCCTGTATAGTATGAGTGATAGAGAAAACATTAAAGGCAATGTCAATCTGGAACGGAATCGGATTAAGAGAACATTTGGGAATTTGAATAAAACAATAGTATTTGGACGAAAGCGCTCGTAGCGTAACGGTTACCGTCATTGGAAGTGGAATCGGCTACCCGAGTTCAAATGATGAATGAGGCTGTCAGCATTTCAGATAGAGCTTATACCCTTGGGAAAGGCAAACTATTCTCCCTCCAGCCTTGGATTAATAGTAAGGTAGACTGGGCTCTTAACTTTGATATGCAAAACAATTTAGAAGAATGAAAACTCTGATTTTAAACTAGGTGTACTCCCCTTAAAAAATATTTAGTATTACATCCTGCCAATGGCGGAGGGTTTTGAGTGGATACATATAGCCTGAACACAGCTTAGAAAACAGATACTACACTCTGTGTTTAATTGCACTATCGCTCATGATTCATCTTTAACCATGGTATGGCAAACAGTCAAGGAGAAGAAAAATGAATTCAAATTAATCATCGACCTAGAGAGGAATGGGCTCCACAAAACCATCCCTGCTCAATACAAGCTTGAAAAATTAAAAAACAAAGTAATCCAAATTGGTGAATTTATTGTGAAAGAAAGTCGCATGTATAATTGGACGGTCGTATATATATATATATAGAGAGAGAGAGGGAGAGGAGAGAGTATCATGCAGTTTGTGTATGTGTATTATAATTGTTGTGATGCTGACAAAAGAAGGACACGGGGTTGATAGAAAAAAATATATTCAAGTAACAGAAACAAGATACAAGTGAACCTGGTTAAAATGTCGTTAGTTGATAGGAAGCTGAGAGTCCAGTGTGATAGTGACTATCAGTCCACTACGCAAATGGTATCACACGTGATTGTGTCACGCTGATTGGTGAACTCCGTCTGATGCTCTCGTTGACGTGTATTTATGAAGGAGGGCAAGTCCATTATGTAGGGAGTACAACAATAATGCAATATGGCCATCAGTCAACTTTGTAAAATTGAGTTTGACTTAATGAATTGCCAAAGTTGCCTGAGTGACAACTGAAAGAAATGTTCATATTTGACAGGACTTTCGAAGTTGAGAGTAGAAATTCTAAATGTAAGTAACCCCAGACCGTGCTACTCATGAAATCAACCTGAATGTCGAGGCAGAAAAAGACCGTGGGGAATTATCAATACAGCGTAAATAATAAATATATACAGTTCAATCATTTTTTGTGCAAGTGAAAACCATGCTTGTGGCGTATCGGTTATCGCTGCAGGAAATGGACTTGGCTACCTACTCGATATAAAAACCCTGAACGAGGCTGTTTCCGTTTCACTTAGCCCCTTGGAAAAAGTAGGAATCCAACAATTCTCCCGTCTACAATAGGTAAATAGTAGGATAGACATAACCCTTTTGGTATGACAACCTGTCTAAGAGAAGGAAAACTGAATTCAAACCAGTTGTACTCCGGTGATAATCATAAACTAAAACTTTGTTGCGATGATTTTTAAAGTTTTTGCATATCATGAACTGTATTTGTATTCATTGATAATGTACGAGGGTTAGCTGAAAAGTTCGTAGGCTGCCCAAGATACTCACATGAAATGTGACCAAATGAGGTTTATTTTTCAGCATAGTTTCCCTTTCGGTCCATACACTTCTTTCATTGGTGTTGCTGTGCTTGGATTCAATTATTTATCAACGGCAAGCATGACGTCATCATATGACCTTCTCAGTCCATGATTTGGTTTGGTTTCTTTGTTTAAGGGCATATCAACCTTTGTAGGTTATTTAATGCCAAAGACATCTTTCTAGAAGAACACCAGTGGTACTATTTAACCCATAGCTGTGAGGATAAGAGGGTTCATACCTTTCACCAAGGGTATTTGTCTGAAAGTGAACGTAATAGCGCAACTGGAGTTCGAACCCACTACGATTCCACAGTTCATCACTTTAATCAATACACCACGAGGACACCCCCTCTGAGCCAATGAATTTTTCACCCCACACTCATGTGTGTGTGTGTTTTGTGTGCTCACCTTCATACAATATTTTCAAACTTTCATCCCTACCTTCTCTCGCTTTTCTCTCTCTCTCTCTCTATATATATATATATGTATTAGAGAATACAATATATATATATATATATATATATATATATATATATATATATATATATATATGTGTTTGTGTGTGTGTGTGTGTTTGTGTGTGTACACTGTATTCTTTAATAAAGTAAAAGCTTTGCTTAGTTGTGGCACAAGGCCGGATGAATGGGGTGCTCAGTAACAGAAGATACTGTAAGCAACCTGAGGCCTGTGTGTCAGATGAAACAAAGATTAGTAAATAAAGACTAGTCCTATGAATTTTAAAGTTAACCAGTTATCTATTGTTTTGGTTTCTGGGTCCCTATGCAGAGAGAGAGAGAGAGAGAGAGAGAGAGAGAGAGAGAGAGAGAGAGAGAGGGGAAGTGATAAACTCATTTGGGCACCTTGCACGGTGTAATGATTAGTAAGCTTGATTAGAAGCCTATTGTTAGTGAATTCGATTCTCACTGAGTGACCCCATATTTCTGGCCGTGTGCCACGACTAAACTAAGTTTAGTACACATACCCGGGATACCTCATCTGGTATAAAGTTTAGCCAGCTATAGTTAGGAGACCGTTATTTGTGAGTTCGATTCTCACTGAGTGACTCATTCTTCTAGACTTGTGACACGTCGAAGTTAACCTTAATAGATATTTACTTAGTTTAGTAAATAACTAAATTTACTTCATCTATGAAAAATTTGAACCAGCTAGGGCTGTAGAATACACCGACAGCATCTTTGCGGAGCGGTAAGACCCCCACACCCAACAAGTCACCTGATTATGACATTAAACAATCTGATGGTGAAGCTCCAGTAATGTTGGAGCTTTAGGAAATGTAGAGTAACCTTCATTGTCATCGCCTGCAGGTCCATTCTGGGTCGGAGTGGTAGTACCTGATAGGGTCCTATCAATAGGTCAAATAGAGCAGTTTGACATTTAAACTGAGTGCAAACAAATGCCTTATGCTAAATTGAATTGTTAGAAATAGAACACTCTGATTCTTTAAATGTGTGTATCTACAAAACGTGTTTACAATTCATGAATTTAATGTATATGTAAAAACCGTATTTGGAATTGAATAAGCAACAATGGTTGATATGCCATAAAACTAAACCATACCGAACCAAAGATTTGAAAATTTTCATATGACAATAAAAAAAATTCTTTATCTAACTTTCTCGCTTGTTTCATGTCCTTTGGTGCTATCGTATTCGGAATTGTTGATTGACTCAGAAGCAATGAAGGTTGAGCAAATATTTGAGGACCGAAGAATGGAACCCCACTCAAAACCTTCTTACAAGATATACTTAGTGAACTGTACTGTCACGTTCTTCGAAAATACTATTTGCAAATAAAGAGCCATAGACGTGATATGTATATCTTTACAGATCGGTATATTTAGGTGTGATTTGTGCAAATCTTAGCCGCCTGGAATGGAGAAAAATAACGAGAAAAGAGAAACCGGATTTGTGAACTGTCCCAATGGAATTTTTTATTTATTTATTTGATTTGCCTAGAAAAAGTAAGAGCATGTCATTACAACTTGAAGCTTTTTCACCTTTCACGTCAAACACCTATGTTGCTTTGGTCAAATTTAAATTCCCTCACATCGAGTTATAGACTTTGAAATATACATAGAGATAGTAATTCCTACACATATAGATTCATACATACATGCAGGTATACATACGTACACGCACATATATATGCAAAGAATGATTGCGAATAAAATATGTAAACATTAATGATAATACATAAATCGATAGACATATGGAACATATGTATACTTACATAAATACATACATATATATATATATATATAGTGCATGTGTAGATGTGTGTACATATACATGTAGTTATATATATGTACGTATGTATGTGTTTGAGTTTATATACGTTCACACACACACATTCACACACACAAATATATATATATATATATATATATATATATATATACGAGTGCATGTGTGTGCACCAAAGATTAAACTCTCAGAGTGATAGATTATATATATATATATATATATATATGCATATATATAATTGCGATGAACAAATAGAAATATATGAACACACACACACAAACACACACACATATATATATATATATATATATATAGAGAGAGAGATGGAGAGAGCTATGCACCAATAAAGTAGATCGTATTTAAATCTACGATATAATCTAAAAATGAAAAGATGGTTATTTGTTATCTTTTCTGATTATTCTTTATCACTAAAGATATCGCAGTTTTCAGTAGACTTTTATGAAGGGCCGGAACCCCAAAACAAAAAGTTCGATCTTTTCTTCTTGCGGTTTGACATAAAGTGTGGTGAGCACTAGCTGAAAATGCTGTCGTAAGCATTTAAAGGCATCAAGTTACCGTGCAACAGGTATTTGATAAAATTTTTGATAATACAGTACGTAATAAATAGAATGGCAAAAGATAGTCGGCAGAAAAGTTCCTAGACTGACGAAGATACTCTCATGGAATGTGACCAAATGAGGTTTTTTTTCAACATAGTCTCTTTTGCGGTCTATACACTTATTCCATCGGTGTTGCAGTGCTTGGAAGCTATTGATAAAAAGTCAATAATCAGCAGACATGACATCATCATTTGAACTTTTCAGCCTATCCTCAAAGATATCTTTGATATGACATATTTTCTTTCTTTCTTTCTTTCTTTCTTTCTTTTGAGAGAACCCACAATTGATGGAGGCTTTGTATGCAAGACTTACATGTCATTATAACTGAGGTCTGTTCGCACTGGTAATCCTCGGGAAGGTTTTCATATAGATGTTGACTTTGTCTTAAAAACATCCATTTCAGCATTATCGCAGACATAAGAAAATAATTACTTACCACACACACACACACACACACACACACATATCATTATTTACTAAGCTTTGTTTTAATTCTGACGTAGAAGCCACCATTAAGGGGCACCTAGTGTGAATATAACTCACTAGTAATGTATTGCAAGTCTAACTCGCTAACCATTACACCACACTGTGGTTATGTAGAGTAATTAACAAAAACACGAGAATACATTAAAACATACCATGATATATATATATATATATATATATATATATATATAAGTTCGTGTGAGTGTGTGTTTTTGTCTCCCTCACTCTGAATCTGTGCGTGTGTGTTTGTGTGTATGGGAAAATAAGGAAAGATATCTATTGATCGACGGACTGGCAGACTGAAAACTTTATATATTGACTGATAGATATGAAATAATATAGGTAGATATATATGAACAAACGAGATAGATAGTTAGATAGATAGATAGATATGAGTGTACTGAACACACACACACACACACACACACACACACACACACACACACACACACACATATATATATATATATATGTATATATATATATAAAGAGAGAGAGAGAGAGAGAGAGAGAGAGAGAGAGAGAGAGAGAGAGAGAGAGAGAGAGGGTTTAGCAGACATATGGAGGTAAGCGGATGAGGCGGAACTGGAGTACGTATAAATAGATTTTTAAAAAAAGAAGAGAAAAAAAAAACAGAGAACATCCAAAGACAAAATATTTAGCAACCTATATAGATAAATTGATGGTCCAAATAGATATATGAAACTGGTTTAAGAATAATGTCGGAGAGTAGACATAATTACTGACAAATATACAGACAGACAGATAGGATCGATTGATTGCTTGGTCAGACAGCAAGAACAGGAGAAAGGGAAGAACAGAGAGAGGGTGGGTAGATGGGCTATGTTTATTCTCTCTCTCTACGATGAGCGAGTCTCATTGCAGTAAGTCGCTATCTGATGTCGCTGGGGCGGAGTCTCGCAATGGCCATCCTTGTAAGTTTTCATCATTTCGCGGTCTTGGCACTAAAAGGCAGTTGCAGTGGTAACTGTAACTATGACAACTCAAATAATGGCTACCAACTCCGATTGGTAATGTCAGTAAAATACTACTACTATTACTACTAATAATGATAATAATGGCACTATAGCAGCACAGTAAGACGTAAGTAGAGGGAAACGGTTCTTATAATTACGAGATAGATTAAATTCTAAAGTTGGATTGGCTCTCAGTTGTAAGTCTCTGAAAATATAAGAGAGTTTGTTGTTTAGATATAATCTTTTTTTTTTTTTAGATGAGGGACAACTTAAAAATTAGACACGTTTAAACTATTTTGGGCACAAGAATAGGTGAAACCAATGGATAGATTAGCTTTTATTCTTTCGAGATAAAAAAAAAGATAAATACGAACAGGTTGAAGTAGCTAACTAGTTAGCAAGCTAGCTAGCCAGATAGATAGATACGAATAGATGGAGGTTGATAGATAGATAGATACGAATAGATTGAGGTTGATAGATAGATAGATAGATAGATACGAATAGATTGAGGTCGATAGATAGATAGATAGATAGATACGAATAGATTGAGGTCGATAGATAGATAGATAGATAGATACGAATAGATTGAGGTTGATAGATAGATACGATGGATTGAGTGATTGATAGATGGATTGATTGAGTGATTGGTAAATAAATCGAGACGAATAGGTGGGAGTAGATTGATGCGACTAGATAGATAAATGATTTTTATTCTTTTGAGATAAAAAGATAGACACAAACATGTTGAAGATCGATAGATAGATAGATAGATAGATAGATAGATAGATAGATAGATTGATAGATACGAATAGGTTTAAGTCGATAGATTGATAGATAGATATGAATAGGTTTAAGTCGATAGATAGATAGATAGATAGATAGATACGAATAGGTTTAAGTCGATAGATTGATAGATAGATAGATATGAATAGGTTTAAGTCGATAAATAGATAGATAGATAGATACGAATAGGTTTAAGTCGATAGATTGATAGATAGATAAGTAGATCGATCGATCGATCGATAGGTAGATTGATTAATACGAATACGCTGAAGTAGATAGAGAAATAGATGCGAATAGACAGACACTAACAAATTGTTGTAGATTGCCTCTTGGGAATAGATAGAAAAATAGATAGATATGAATAGATCAAAACTGCTAGAGATATATAGAAACTGATATATATATATATATATATATATATATATATATATATAGTAAAGTTGGCGACCGTAGTCAAGGGCAACTCGAAGGCTCCCTTTTCAGTTGCTACAACACCGAGGTGTAGGGGAGGGCGGTACTTCTCTTCCTGGATTGCTCCAATTTACCCTTGATACGTACCTTATAATATTGTGTTAAGCTAGGAGTCATCAAGTACTATTTTTTGAATCTTTGGCATGACTCGACCTCGGATTGAACCCCGGTCTCCCGAGCCATTGGCGAACACTCCCCATAAGTCAAATATACATACATACATACATACATACGTACTAGTATATAGAGACAGACATATAGAAACTGATAGATAGATAGACAGAAGATGAAACAGGCAAATGACAGACAGATAGAACCATACATACGTACATACATATGTACATGCATACTTAGAAGATGACAGAGACAAATGACAAGCAGACACACACACACACATATATATATATATATATATATATATAAACATAAATAAATAGGGGCATACGGTAAAGTTAAAGACTGACTGAATAGTTTTGAGCGGGGGATTAATTCATGTTAGTTTAGTAGTATTAGTATAGGACAGATTTGGCGGGAAATTCGTGTAAGTCTAGTGAAGTGTAAATCATGGACACGGACGAGTGTCAAAATAACATCTTACCTCGGTACCGATTCCGGAAGTAGAAGGAAGAAACCAGATGAGGTAAAGATGGTACTATATAGCAGAGGAGTGTGGAATGCCCTGTTTTCATTGGCTGTTTACAAAAAGACAGATGTCTATAAGAACGGCCGAAGTCCGGTTTTTATTTACTTTTTTCTTTGCTTTGGTAAAGGCACGAGCGTAGCACGTCGCGATCACGGAGGCGGCTTGGCTCTTTCAGAGTCAAGCCGGGGTTACTGTCCGAGCTGATATGATGCAGAAATAACCCGAAATCGGCAATGAAGACAGCGCATCACTGAAGACCTCCCTGATGCATATAAGATGTATGATTGAAATATATATATATATATATATATAAACGTATATATATATATATATATATTGATAGTGTGATTAGTTGAAAAATGTCGTAATGATTGAAACTGAAAGATTTTATGTATGCATATATCTCTAGATTCATTATTGACTGACATACAATTGGGCTACAAAAATCAAACAACCATTCACAACTCTACACATATAGCCTTATTGTGGATTCATATAAACCATATTCAAATACGTATTCGTCTCACCATATGAATCAACAGAAATCAACAGATATTACATACAACAAAGTAATATTTAAAGATTTTCATTTCAAAATGAGGATTTATTTCAAACATAAATTACTTCCTAGTCAAGGCATTTAATTCACTTATAAATAATATACAAAAATGACAAAAGCCCCCTTCCAATATATATATATATATAAGAACATATTCAGATAGAGAGATCAGCTTGTTTTTGTTATGATATAGTTTATTCCAGGTATGATATGATTTTGTTTTAGTTTTGAAGTAGATTATGTTGCTTCAGTTCTGTATTTAGTTTAATGATTTTAAAAGTCAACATTTATGAAGCTAGATTTGAACCTGAACTCACTCTAGGAGATTGTCAACATTTATGAAGCTAGATTTGAACCTTAACTCACTCTAGGAGATTAATGACTAGTTAATGTTCATCAGACTACATATAAATACACAAGAAAATCCGTATCTTCCACAATACTCAAGTCTAAAATACTCATTATAAATGTATATATATATATATATATATAATGAGTATTTTATTGAATTGAGCACTCTGGTAGCCGATAGGGTATAAAAATGTAAACAAACAGACACTGCTGCTGTTGCTACATAAATATCTTAAGAATTCCCTAAGCCAACGTAGTCCACTTGTTGGGCAAGTGGTCTGAGACTTAGTCTAAAATAAAGTTGTATGGCTTTCGATCCCGGCTTCGAGCGTTCTGCGTGTCTAGCCACACTGAAGTGTTCTGATAGAACGAAACAGTCTGTCTGCGGATGACGATATATATATATATATATATATCTTTCTCTTACTATCAATCTATATAAGAAAATGGAAGTTTTTAGGGGGGAATCATGTTGATATGTTTTTTTCCAAAGAAAACTGTGCGTAGCTTCACGCACACACACGCACACACACACACACACACATATATATATATATATGACAATATATATGCTCCTTCCCAGGGCGTTGAGCACTTTGGTTAAGGAATCAATGGTTGCCATTCGCGCAATGCAAAGCTCTTCTAACGAATTCAGCACTTCTGTCTCCGGTAGCGTAAAATGTAAACAAACGGAAGTTAATTCATATACGTTCAATTCCCCAGCTTTCGTTAGGTCTGCTGCTGTCTGTGGGGTTATATGATCGGTCTGACGTAGAGTTAGGCCGGTTTCGATCCTAGCTTGAAGCGTGTCTAGCCACATTGAAAAGTGATACGAAAAACAGACTGTCTGTGGATATATATATATCGTGTAGAACATTGTTCGTGGAACTCGGAGTCATACGCTGTATTTTACTTTGAGTTCATTTTAATATTTTAGATTTCGCATCTGCTCTAGTTAAAAAAGTATCGAACATATTAAAAAATCTTTCTTATACATTTTGAGCACTAACTTACACAAACCATTTATTTTAATACACCAGTTGCTGTTGGTACCCATGGAACGGTCCCCAAAAGCACGGAAAAAGACACGGGGGGATTGGTCAGTTTGGTTTGGTTTGGTTTCTTTGTTTAATGGCATATCAACCTACATGGGTTATTCAATGCCAAAGCCATCCTTTAGGAAGAACAGTTTTAAAGTTGTTCAACCCATAGTTGGTGGGGACAAGTGAGTTAATACCTATCTCGAGGGTAGATTTCAGAAAGTGAACATAGTAGTGTAAAGAGAGTTCGAACTCGGTTACTTCGATGTCGCTGACTAGCACGTTAGCCACTACGTCAAGGGGAATTCCACCGGAGGAACTGGAGATCAAAAGAAGAATCGAGACTGTTCAGATTACAACACTATTGAGATTAGATTAGAATATTTAGAAGTTCTGGAAACCTGAGGAATCTTCAGTGGAAAACCATCAGTTAAAACCCGTATGAAAAGTTCACAAGGAGTAAAATAACCAACTGTAATCGGTGCGCACGGTACAGTCACCAAATGGATTGGTAAAAGGGATTGGAAAAATTGGAAATAAGACCATGAATAGAGACCATCCAGCCATTGAAAATAGTGTCGATACCTCGACAAGACATCTCGAAGACTATATGAAAAAAGGAAAAAGAAAGACTGATTACAGAGACCAGAAACAGCGCAAACAACACAAGGATCAACAGAACAACATAAACTAGAAAACAAAAATCAGAAGAAAAACAACTGTATGGATATTTCAAGCGACAAACAAGCAAAATCTCATGCCAGAAGACTTGGACATGGCTTAGAAAGGGAAACGTTAAGAGAAAAGCTGAATCTCTTCTAATAGCAACACACAAGGACAAATTACGTTAAAGCAAAAATAGATAATGTAATATTACGGACGGGCGCTGTTGTCAATCAGTGAAGGTGTCACGAGACTAGCGCGTGCGGGCAGAATGACCAGCAAAGTTAGACGTGATTTTAAAATAATCACAGATGTATTATCACGTGTTTCACTAGTGACATCGAACATTCGAGGATCTTCGATTTGTTCTCCAAAATCTCTACATAAGTAAACAAGTAACGAAATTTTGAGAGAGTTGAAGACAGCTTTCAAAACAGGCGAGTCAAAGGTTCCGAGGCCCCTATCCGTCCTACCCAGTCTGCTATGACAGGCGTGTGTCAAACAGCCAGCTCTCACCCACACCCTGTTACGACCAAGAGAAAGAGAGAATAAGGACGCAACTAAAATGAGCTTTTCGGTTTGCAGCGATCATAGCTGAATAATAAGCGACTGCTATATTTTCTTCCCTTACTTTCGAGTTTGACTATTTCTTTTTCTGCGGACTTCTTTCTTTACAGCCCAAAACGTTGGTCCTATGGTACAATAAGATGCAACAAAATAGCAAGCGTAGCTTATGCGGTGATAGAGACGAAACCATCGATCATATAATAAGCGAATGAAGTAAATTAGTGCAAAAAGAATATAAGATTAGACACGACTGGGCGGGAAAGGTAACCCACTGAGAGTTGTGCAAGAAATTTGAATTTGACGATACAAACAAGATGTACATACACAACCCAGAATCCGTTCTTGAGAATAATATTCACAAACCGAACACCTAAAAATGATCAGATATAAGGATAGTCAACAAAAAAAAAAAAAAAAAAAGAAAAAAAAAAAAAAGAAAAAAAAAAGACGAGAGAGAAAGAGCTGAATAGTGGACTTTGCCGTCCCGGTAGATAACAAAGTAAAAATAAAAGAAAGCGAAAAGAGAGATAAGTACCTAGACCTAGCTAGAGAACTAAAAAAAAAAAACATGGGAAATGAAGGTGACAGTGATACCAATTGTCATTGGTGCACTTGGGACTGTGAAGCGATTGGAAGACTTGGAAATAAGAGGACAAGTTGAGACCATCCAGACTTCAGCATTATTAAGATCGACCAGAATACTGAGGAGAGTCCAGGAGACTTGAGGAGATTTGCTGCCTCTCAAACTCCCGTGAGAAACCATCTGATAAATCTGGTGTGAAAAACTCTCAAAGGAGTGAATAATAATAAAGAGCAAGAAATAATTTACTCTCTCCCTCTCTCTCTCACACACAAACACACACACACACACACATCTATCTATCTATCTAACTATCTCAGTATTCGGTCCATGACAGGACTAGAAGGATTTAAGGAGCACCAGTGAGTGAGACAGAAAGAGGGAAAAAGGAGTAAGCTATGAATTGAAAATGTATGCTTATTTATTTTTGAGATATTTCGCCATTTAATTCAAATGAAAAGTATTCGTTTATTGTATGAATTGTTTTTTAGTTGACATTTGAAATAATATATATAGATATATACAGGGTGGAACGATAAAATTGTCGTCCTAAAGAAAACAACACTATAGCTTTATTTTAAAACTTTTATTGAAAAAATCAATTCAGGTAACTTGATTATGTAGTAGAGCTGACATCTATTCAATGTAGCCGCTTTAAGTCTCAATTACCGCCTCGATACGGATCCGGAACTGGGAGCATGCCTTTTCCACAAGCGCCGGCAGGAGTTCGGCGAATACTCAGCGGATGGCAGCGATCAGGGTGGCTTTGGTGTTGTGGGAGGTCATGTTGGTGATGTTCTCGACGTATGACCAAACGAAGTAGTCCAGCGGGTTCAGGTCGGGGGAGGAGGGGGCAGTGAGAGAAGGGTACAAAGTCGTAGCACTCCTTCTGAAGCAAAGCCTGGGTCTCTTTGGACTTGTGGGCCGGCGCCGAGTCCTGCTGCCACACCCAGAGTCTGCCACCGGCCACCTGATTGCACCAGGGGATCACCACATTCTTCAGCACACCCAGATACACTTTGGTGTTGAAAAGCCGACTTCGAAGATGTGAGGTGGCATGATGTGGCTCTCACTTGAAACCTCACCAAAGACCATAACCGTAGCCGGAAACTTTGTTTTCATCACTCTGGGCACGTTGAACCGTCCGGATTTGCATTTTGAGGGTGCTGACAATGGTCCTGTTGTTATAACTTGGATCGGTAGAGCAGTGCATCTCTGATCTCGCTTGTTGAACATTGTGTCACTTTTAGACAATTATTTTTTTAATATTTAAAATTTAATGTTAAAATTTTTCATTGTTAATAATTTTCGAAAAAGCAGTATAGTTTTAATTCAGGTTTTATTTGCTTTCTAAATGTTTAACAGTAAAAGAATCTAAGAATTTATCGATTACAATTTTCTTTTATTGCTGGAATTTTCTTTTGTTTAAATTTAAAATATTATTTGAAAAAACTCGTAAGTAGTTTGAAGCATTATAATTTAATTTTTCTAAAGATTTTGAAAAAAATATGACAAAAATTTTAATTCAGTTCTTAATTGTCTGTTGAATTACAATGATTTGTTTTCTATTTCACCCAATAAAAATGTAACAATAAAAAGAAAGTAAGAATTAAAAACGCGTCCTTGTTTTTAGATGGAAAATTTTGCGTATTAATTCAAATGAAAAGTATTTATCTATTTATTCTTGAAATTGTTTATTTCTTAAAAATGTTTTGTTCAAAGAAATATGCAAAATATTCGTTTAAAATAAATAAGTTTTTGAGTTATCGATAAACAATATTTTCGTATAATTTTTTTCTTTTTTTATCAACAAAAAATATAACATTATAGGTAGGTACAATAAAAAAAATCTAAAAATAAAAATGTGTCCTTACAATAAAAAAAATCTAAAAATAAAAATGTGTCCTTACAATAAAAAAATCTAAAAATAAAAATGTGTCCTTACAATAAAAAAATCTAAAATAAAAATGTGTCCTTACAATAAAAAATCTAAAAAATAAAAATGTGTCCTTACAATAAAAAAATCTAAAAATAAAAATGTGTCCTTACAATAAAAAAAATCTAAAAATAAAAATGTGTCCTTACAATAAAAAAAATCTAAAATAAAAATGTGTCCATACAATAAAAAATCTAAAAATAAAAATGTGTCCTTACAATAAAAAAATCTAAATAAAAAAAAATGGGTCCATACAATAAAAAAAATCTAAAAAATAAAAATGGGTCTTTTCAATAAAAAAATCTAAAAAACAATAATGTGTCCTTACAATAAAAAAATCTAAAAATAATAATGTGTCCATACAATAAAAAAAAATATATAAAAATGAGTCCTTACAAAAAGGAAAAATCTAAAAAACTATAATGTGTCCTTACAATAAAAAAATCTAAAAATAATAATGTGTCCATACAATAAAAAAAAAAAAATATAAAAATGAGTCCTTACAAAAAGGAAAAATCTAAAAAACTGTAATGTGTCCTTACAATAAAAAATCTAAAAAATACAAATGCATCCTTACAGTTAAAAAATGTAAAAAAATAATAATGTGTCCTTACAATAAAAAAATGTAAAAAATAAAAATGTGTCCTAACAATAAAAAAAATCTAAAAAAATAAAAAATGTATCCTTACAATAAAAAAAATCTAAAAAAAAATAAAAATGTGTCCTAGCAATAAAAAAATCTAAAAAATAAAAAATGTGTCCTTACAATAAAAAGAAGCTATAAATTAGAAATGTAAGATTTTTCTTATTACAATTTTTTTTTGTTTGCACTTAAAATAGAATTTAAAAAAGGGAACTCATGATCTTTTTAGTTCTCAAAAAATTAAAGATTCTTTTTACAATTCTTAAAAAAATTACTAAATATTGATTTTCGAAAAAGCATTAAATTCAAATTTCACCTTTAAAATTTGTGTGATATTCAAACATGGCGGGGCTTAAGAAGAACTAAAGAGTTGCATGTGCTTTTTTGTACTTCTGAAGAACTGTAAAGAGTTCCAGAAATCGATTGATTTTTAATTATGGAATTATATCGTTCAATCAGTTAAAATCAAACTAAATTTGTTACTTTTCCTTTTTATAAGCATATTAAAAGTGAATACGTAATTCTAATGTTAATTGACATTTCTTTTCTGATTTACAAGTCGACACGTACATACAAAAATAGACGCGGCTCTTTCATATATATATATATATATATATATATATATATATATGTGTGTGTGTGTGTATGTTTGTGTGTGTGTGTTCATCAGAATTATTTACCTTGTACTTATCCTTCATTGATTTCTCTCGCCTTGTTGGTAAGGTTTAAAATACGCCAAGTGCACACTCTGCAGAGACGCACCCTCCCAAAAGAGGTGTCTCGGGTAGTTAACAATACATATAGAAGGAGAAAATGCGTGCAAATTATTTATGTTAAATATCATTGCGTGAAGCTGTTATCGTTTATAAATGATTACCATTAGTGACTTCTTGAAATTACATAATTCATTTGCAAAAAGATTGACTTCGGTATTAAGTAACTCGGCAAGAGTTGGCATGCCGTAAAAAAGTGAGCAATCAAATAAACAAGAAATCGTTTTTTCTTTCTTTCTTGCTCCTTTTCTATCTCCTCTTAATTCTTACATGCTCTTTCTTTCTTTCTTTCTTTTTTTGTGGTCCTTCTCTTCTTATTTCTCTTACTTCCCCCTTCTATTCCCTTTTATGTTAACCTCTTTTTGCATTTCCTTCCCTCAACCATTGCATTTTCTTTCTTTCTTTCTTTCTTTCTTTCTGGCTTTTCCCCCTCTCTATTTCTTTTTATATTATCGCTTCTTGTACTTCCATTCTACCAGTCTGGCTCTTTCTTTCTTTCTTTCTTTCTTTCTTTCTTTCTTTCTTTCTTTCTTTCTTTCTTTCTTTCTTTCTCAATCTCTGCAATTTCTTTCCTTCTTTCTTTTTTTGCACTCTTTTTTCTTTTTCGTATTATCTAACATTTCTCATGTACACGTTTTCTTTACTTTTATCTGAGCCCTCTCCAGTCCTCCCTTTTATTCTTGAGAACTACGCTTAAAATTCCCGAGGAAAAGTTCACTGAAGCGTTATAGTTAAAAGAAAAGAGACATTTGCTCATGCTTGATTTACAGAAAGGAATCTTCTTCCTGATTAAAAATTCAAACGAAAGCAAAAGAAAGTCCACCTCCATCGCCTTCGGCCCAAAGATAAGCAACAACGAAACAAAATAAAACTTTCCCTTAAAGGTCTAGATGAGGAACGAATCTGGGAATTGATTGCTAAGAAAGGATTTACGTGTCAATAAAATTCAATCATGTATTAGCTATACGGGTCAGGTGAATGCAAAGAACTGGCCGGACAGGTCAAGCTCTTAATCGTACCAAACAAATATATTCAATAAGACGTCACATGAATAGATCAAATAGGTTACCTGCATTCCGGAGCTAAAATGCCTCTCAAAATAATTGTTTCTATTTTGTTCACAAGTTTATTTTTGCCTATTTCTTCAAATACTACAACAGAGAACTGAAGGAGAGATAACCTTTCCACCATAATCAGGATGTGACACAAGGTCATTTCCGAAGCGGAGCAAAGCTGGTTTAAATTTTGAGTTTTACTTTTTTAGACTGATTGTCTAACCAAGACTACAGAAGAAAGTTTGTTCAACTATTTATCCAGAGCTGATTGTATGTACAATGGTTCTATTGTACGACATACAATTATTTTTTCCTATCGAAGATTTGACTAATATATGATTGACAGTAAAAGAAGACAATTTTTTTCAAGTAAAGCCTTTCATAGAGAACAAAAAACAACTTTGGTCTCTAAAGCAATCCGTTAATTATTAAAATATTCATTAAGTTCCGAAGATGTACCATAGGGCTGTAAAGTGGTTGGAAGCGATGATATCTTAGAAGGTAAATGAGTACGTCCACTTCAGACGGATACTGAATATGTAACGAAATATGGATGCGGAAATCTGATGATAAATAAAATCAGAGTGGAAGGCATTTACCGCGATAAAAGATATGCTCAAGATAAAGCTAAGCAAGACCCTATGTGCCAATCACTTCAATAGCACTTTTTCGCCTGCAATGTCATAAGAAAGCGAAACGAAGAAAGGATAACAGCGACTGGTTACGATGCAGAGATCTATGGAAAGATCTATGCAGGGAATTATATTGCGTGAGCAAATCTAAAACGATGTAATTCGGGTGTAGAACAGTGTGAAGAACGTGATCACGAAGTATCGAAAACAGAAGTTCCGTTGGGGCAGATACGTTCCAAAGTTTACAGACAACTTATGGCCCCATGCAGTTGTTGAGTGGTATTCGCGAGACCGGAAATAACGACTCGGAAGACCTCCACGACGTTTAGAAGTTGAAATTGTCATGCGAATCTGGCCAATATGGAAAAGAAAGAAAAGATCAAGATTAAAACATTAATTATTATTAACAGATCATTGACAATTATTATATTAACATAGTACTGTTAATTATTACCAACTGCGTGAACACATTTATCATTAACATATTCATTAAGATATTTATTATCATTAAAATATCATTGATAATTATTAACATATTCATAAGATATTAATAAACAACATATTCAGTACGATAAAACTATTATTTACATATTATTTCTAACTATTAACATACTATTGCTATATTCTCATATGCCGTATCATAACGATACAATAATAAAGACGCAGGAAGACTTCTTTATAAATATATGTACCTCTCACTTTATTGTAAGGGTTCGAAAAGGGTTACTCAAGGTTTGCGTGTGAGGGGGAGCTGGAGACCGAACAGAAACTGCAATATTTTGACCCCACTCTTATGGCCGTCAGCGTTGTGTCTTTCTCGTTCTCCTGATGCTCAGCATGGGAATTTTTTTACCTCGTCCCATTTCATCAGCCAATTTCCGCCCACGCGATTTTCTCTCATAACTGCCATTAGAATGTGTCACTTCCTTCCGGTGCATCACCTTGGAATGGCATTTTTGGCCGGGTCGAAGGTCAAAATACAACACTATTGGGGATTATTAACGTACGCATTAAGATGTTAATTATTAAGTTATTTTTGATTCTAAATACATTTTTGTAAATTAAAACATATTCATTTATATAGCAATTATCAACACATCCATTAAGATATTAATTATTAATTACATCTTATTGTTAATAATTAACATATTCATAAAGACATTACTTATTTTTAACATATTATCATTATCGTTTATTATTAACATATTTTGATTACCGGTCCATTGACCAAGTGAGTAGAGTGTTCGTCAATGGCCAGGAAGACCGAGGTTCAATCCCAATTTCAGTCAGATCAAAGACTCAAAAATGGTACTTGATGTCTCCTTGCTTAACACACAGCATTATAAGGCATGTATCAAGGGTTAAGTGGAGCAATCCAGGGAAAGGAGTAGCTCTGACCCCTACACCTCGGTGTAGTAGCTATTGAAAAAGAAGCCTTCGGGTCACCTTCGACGACGGTCACAGACTTTACTTTTTTTATTAACATATTCATTATAACATTAATCATAAGACGTTTGTTATTAACGTATTCCATAAGACATTACTTATTGTTAACATTACTATCCTTATCAATTATTAACCCAGACATTAAGATGTTAATTCATCATCATCATCATCATGTTGTGCCGCCAGCACGGATATCCCTGACCCTCTATCGCCACTTCTCCCTATCATTCATCGCCTTTGGCAGGTCTTCAGGGTTACATCCTGTGTCCTCACATAGCTGCTGTATGTAAGTTCGAGCTGGTCGTCCTGCTTTTGCTTGGCCATATGTAGGGGTCCATAGGAGTACATCACTTACGAACTCGTCCCTGCTTCTCCAGCAGTGTCCTGCGTGTCTGGTTCGTCTAACTTGTATAGTTTTCGTGATGGGGAACATGTTCATTAAGAAATTAAGTACTAGTAACATTACTGTAATTGTTAATCACTGTCATATTTATTAAGACACTAATTAAAGTTTTTGAAAATTTATTTGATAAGCATCAAATGACGTTAATTAAATAACGTCCCTCTCGTTGAACATCACACCTTATTTTCATTTTGTCCTCCGTACTCTGTTATGTCTAATATCTTTTTTTCTGTGATTCTTAGCCTCCAGACGCCTGTATAAAAACGGGACTGAAAGTATTAAACAATAGAGAATGACTTATCGAGTTCAAATACCAGCAAAATTGCTAATTAATACAGGATGAAACGATAAAATTGTCGTCCTAAAGAAAACAACACTATTGCTTTATTTTAAAACTTTTATTGAAAAAATCAATTCAGGTAACTTGATTATGTATTGCAGCGATCAGGCCGGCTTTGGTGTTATGGGAGGTCATGTGGTGATGTTCCCGACGTATGACAAAACGAAGTAGTCCAGCGGGTTCAGGTCGGGGGAGGAAGGGAGCCAGTGAGAGAAGGGTACAAAGTCGTAGCACTCCTGAAGCAAAGCCTGGGTCTCTTTGGACTTGTGGGCCGGCGCCGAGTCCTGCTGCCACACCCAGAGTCTGCCACCGGCCACCTGATTGCACCAGGGGATCACCACACTCTTCAGCACATCCAGGTACACTTTGGTGTTGACTTTCAAGCCGACTTCGAAAATGTGAGGTTGCATGATGTGGCCCTCACTTGAAACCACACCAAAGACCATAATCGTAGCCGCGAACTTTGTTTTCATCACCCTGGGCACGTTGAACCGTCCGGATTTGCATTTTGAGGGTGCTGACAATGGTCCTGTTGTCATAACTTGGATCGGTAGAGAGGATGAATTGTACAGCGGTGCATCTCCGATCTCGCTTGTTGAACATTGTGTCACTTTCAGACATGATAGAAGGCTCCTATCGCTCTTGGGATTTGTACACAACTGGCCAACTAGTAGATGGTCTGCAACGAAATAAGAAAACCGGTTTTCATTAAACGGAAATGGAATCATGTCGTCTTTTCTAGGGCGACAATTTTATCGTTCCACCCTGTAAACAACAGTTGATAACGAAAAAAACCTCTTTTTGAAGGTTTTGTGACATTCACTGTACATTACACAAAATTCTGACGTACCAGAAAAATCGTAAATGAGGATCCACACACGCATTTAAACTCCCAATTGCAAAATTCTTTGTGTTATCAAATCTAAACAGCTAATTTTATTTTTGGTCTAGAATCCGAAGTCTATTTTTAGAGACAAATAACCGATTATATTATCAATTAGGCAAATCTATTTTAAACATATTACCAAACTTTAAGATATTGGAATAGATAACCAACAACTAAAAAGGAAAACATTCAACTTCCTTCGGCGCCTTATGCATCGTTAGAACTAATAATATCACAAATATAAGATTTTAGATTTTTCGAATAACGTTATTTATGGACAACATAGAACAACAACAACAACAACGAAAAACATAACAATTACTTGTACCGATTTTGTATCGTTTGTTTTAAAGGCTTTAGTTTACGAGTTTCATGAAGGAATTGCTATAAATGCAAACATGAAACCGTTCGAAGTAATCACACAATTGTTAATGCTTCTGTTATTTCAAGTCAATCTATTTGAATAGTTCTATTGTACATACAAATCTATCTATTTTAATTTGTATGTATTGTGACGGCAAATCGACTAAAATCCCAAAACGGGACTTTAATTTCTGCACGTGTGAAGACGGGGCAGGTTGGCACTTGATCCCTTGTAGAATAAGTCCTCGTTCAGAGTTTTTCTCTCAGGCATATACGAACTGGCATATTATGTGAGGGATTAATTTAGGGCTAGACTGACCGCCGCTGGCAAGGGGTTCCAAATTTCACACTATCCACACACCCACCAGGTCGCTTTCCTTCCTTCCCCTAGACAATGGAAGATATGGACCAATAGGTTTAGTCGTAATAATATTATATTGTAGTAGTCGGTAATTCCGGTTTCCCGTGTGATATTTAAAAGGAATTTATAGGACAATTCAAAGCAAGATAACATAAGGCGAATAGAAGCTGAAAAGGAAATATGAAGTAACAAGTTCGTAGAAGACACGGCAAAGAACAACTTCGACCACGTGGTAACATTAAAATACATGAATCCTTTAATATACAAAGAGATACACTTTCAAAGTGTCAAATATATAATAAATGGACAGTCCACGATCATAAATGTCTTTCTTCTTTTCTTTTCTTTCATTTTCCTTCAAATTGAGAGAGAGAGAGAGAGAGAGTGGTATATAAAATTTGGGTATAAAGGAGAAATAGTCCCAAAGTTACTTATCTTATTTTTCGACGGGGTTCCACTGGAGAATCTTTCTTCTTTCACGGGCTAATAGACTTTAAGCTATTTTTAACACTGGCTTGAAGAACTTGGGTCTCTCGTGTCCGAGATATGTTTTTGTCTTCTTCACCCGGAATAATGGCTATGAGTCTGTCTGCCACGAGCCCCTTCCAATAACTGACTTTTCTTCTCGTTTTTTTCGCCGACGGGGAGAAGGTGCCACTTCCGTTTTAGGGTCTCAGCCAATCATTAAGCTTCTCTCTCCTTCCCCCTGGTGTCCGGCGACCTGAGGTTACTAAGCACCAACATCTGTTGGTATCCCCTCTGTGACCTACATTCTTTCTTAACGGTCACTCTTTGACGGCTTGCCACGGTTCATTCCGACGGGAGGATAGTATTAATCTTATTTCTATCGTCTCCGTGGGATATCACGTGACAGTATGTATGTATGAATCACAATATATTGATTCCTATCTATCTATCTATCTATCTATCTATCTAAACCAAAATGTGTCTACAGATCATGTATATTTAATATGTACGTAAAAAGAGGATTCGACATTAAATAACCTGCAATGGTTGATATGCGATAAAACCAAATCAAACTACTTTAATCTATCTGTCTATCTATCTTGTAGAGAAGAGGAAAATCTCATTTTTGTTTCGGCGCGCTATTTAATTCAACACTGAATTTCACCCAATCAGGATGACTTATCCCATTCAGCCCGGACCTTCATTTCCGGCTAGCAAAACGGGTGAGCGGCCAAACAGACTCTCTTCGGCTGGAGGCGGCGACCAGAACGGACGTGTCTCTGGTCGCCCCTGCTTAGCGATGCCTTATAGCTAAACAAGCCACCCGGTGTGGACATATCACCGTGGCTTTAACCCTAGCAGCAAACAACATGGACACTCAACGAGGGAACTTTCTAATTTATGGATTCTTTGCGTCTAATATATTTTAGACCAAGGAATCCCGGTTGAATATGAATTAGATACGTTCAACATGCCTTCCACAAGCACCACAGAAATTTACTATGTCGATTCGAGCGCCACTCCATTTCACCTCTGGTCCACTGTAATGGAGACAACGCACGCCTCTCCCCGAAACACCAGACACACGAAGCTACACGGTGGCCTTGAATACTTCCCTCACACGTCCAACGACACGCTGCCATCTCTACATCTAGCTAAGCCATTTCGTCTCAAACAGCCAACAAGCCTAAACACCACGAGTCTTGCAGCGCCAAGAACAAACCTCCTCAAAGCTGCAAATAAAAACTTTCGTTCTTGTGTGTTGTTATAAAGCAAAGTCTTGTAATTCATTTCTTGTGCCCATAAAATCTATAGTGTTAGGGAAAATAACTAATTCCCACAAAACACGCTATAATCTTTATTTGTATGTATATATATATATATATATATATATATGTATGTATCTATTTTAATTGATATTGTATAGTATAGACGAACCTACATAAAGCAGCTCTGTGCCGATACGGGATTTTTAAACATTTTTAAACAAGCCTGAGCTCGTTTGTTTGCACACAGTTAAATGGTTTTAAGTATTGCTATGTAGCACTATCTATTCGATTCAATAACATGTATTTATGTATGTATGTCAATATATTGATTCTAATCTATCTATCAATCTATCTTAATTTGTATGTATGTATGTATGTATGTATCTATCTATGACAATATATTGATTCTATTCTATCTATCAGTCTATCGTGGTTTGGTAGTGCATGGAGTTTGTATTTGTTAACGAGTTCATCTAAAGGTTAGGATGCTGATTTTCATGGCGTGAGGATAGGTGAAGCAACATTGTCTGCGCAGATAACAACCAGTAAATTCGTTTACTTTTAAAATTTGCAGCATTCATCTGTACTGAGACACTTTTGGGGAAGGAACAAACTCAATGTCAGTGTTGATTGAGCAGATAAATGAGGTTTCTTTTCGTCAAGACAACTTACATGAAGGTCCTCGATTAGTGCCCAGAACCGGTCTCTGAAAAATACTTCTGCACACACACACACACACACATGTTGTATAGCCACATAATACATATGCAGATGCTTGCAGAATCATAACGACGACACAATAAAGACGAGCGGACACAGTTCTTTAGAAAAATATACCTCTCACTTTATTGAAAGGGTTGTGTGTGAGAGGGAGTTTGAGACTGAACAAAGACTGCAACATATTGACCCCGCGAACTCTTCTGGCTATCACAGCCTTTCTTTTCTGTTCTCCTAGGCTGCTCAACCGGGGGCCCAGCCTCTGCTGGGACATAGTTCTCATACCAGCATCTCTCCAACTGATCGGAACTTCCTGTTGCCGGGGTTATATAATAATTTGACATCCTCCTACTTCCTGCGAGCGTCAAAATTCGCACTCAATTCAAACCCTCGACAGTCAAGGTTGCCCCTGATCTCCTGATATCTTCGACCGGATGCACCTGTTATTTACACCGGTTCATTTCTTCTTTTGACAGCTTGGCCGGGTTCGGAGGTCAATATGAAACACACTCACACGCGCGTGCGCGCGCACACACACACACACACACACACACACACATATATATATATATATATATATATATATATAATTTGCAAACGAACAGGGCGTTGGTAACATTTTAAACAAGCCTGAGCTCATTTGATTGCACACAGTTAAATGGTTTTAAGTATTGTTATGTAGCACTAACTATTCAATTCAATATCAATCATTTTAATGCCTAAATAGTTCAATTTGATCTATATGTGATGCAGTTTAATGTCATACCCGGGACACTAAGGGATTTCAAGTATTGCTAACACTAAATATTCTATACAACATTATACATTCGGTTGCACTTAGTTAAATGGGTTCAAGTATTGCTATCTAACTCTAATAATTCTATTCAACATCATTTATTCGCTTTAACAGAGTTCAGTAATTTCAAATATTTCTATCTAACACTAAATATTCTGTTCAAAACACTAAATATTCTATTCAACTCTCATATAGGAATAAAGTGAGACACTAGCGTTTGAACACCGATCGCCAGTAAACGAAAATAGCAAACCTCCAGAGAGTATAAATAGAGGTACTGCGCTGTTAGGAACAACAAATAGTCCCAGAAGACTTCTTTTGAGAGACGGACTTAAGTGAGAGAAAGACTTCAATAATAGCTTGGTAGGCACAGTATTGGTTCAAAGCGATTCTGTTATTGTTCTAGGCAAGACTGTCGTGTTACATACAGTAACAATCAGTCGACTGTCTTATTTTCTGCTTAATGTATTAATTTCGGTCGTAATGAAATACTTATGCTTTTATTAAGTTATCTGTCAATTACTTCTTCTTTTTATGCACATGTGAGCGTTACAAAATTAACATTATTCATTCGCTTGCACATAGTTAAGTGGTTTCAGGTTTTGCTATCAAATACTAATAATTATATTAATCAATTGTTTGCTTACAGTTAAATAGTTTCAAGTACAGGAAATGATATAATAGTTCTATTCGACTCATAGATTGGACCTTTACATACATTTTCATTTCAGGTCGGAGTGAACCTGAAAATAATGGCATTGAAAGAGAACTCCACATTCCCCAAATTTCTATGACTGGAACTGTCAAAAGCTCGAAAGCCGATTAAAGTGGGGATAAAGGAAAGGGGAGGTCGGGAACGATCCGAGACTCGAACCCTGCTGGTCTATGCTGCTCATCGGCTCACTTGGTGCAATGTGAGCCTGATGAGCCAAGCAGTTTCATGAACCCAAATGTAGGTCCGGGCACGTATGCCGGGTTTTGGCTTGAACTAGACAGCGTCTCTGAAGAGATACTGTCGGTGTATTCTACAGCTCTAGCTGACAGAGTTCGGTCAATGTTTGTAAGCATAATCAGAAACCGTACATTTATGATAACGTTTATAAATGAGATGATTCTATACATTGATATATTTCATTCTCTAAGCGAAATAACAATCAATATCAATTACGGATTTGTGACCGTGCGATAACGACAATGAGGTTACTTTGGGGAAACCAGAATTGTAAATCTATTATCTCGATAAATTCTTATACAATTACAAATACTACGAATCTGTTTATTTCAGAAGATTCTTTACTTTTGCTTCTTTGTTTTAAAGGCATATCAACCTTTGTGGGTTATTTAATTAATACCGAAGCAAGAATTGTAGAACAGTTGTGATACAATTTTACAAATATCTGGGAGATAAGCGGGCTCATAACTTTCCTTAGGGTATTAGTCCGAAAGTGAACGTAATAGTGCGCCTGGGGTTCGAAGTCATTTACTTCGAGGCTACAGTTCAGCACCTTTGCGTATAAACCATGGGGACTCACCCAAGAAGATTCTTTATAGAGTGAAGTTATTTCCGAGAACCTCTTTTCTGAGTCTTGTGATGTTAGATTATTTACTTGATTCTTCTATTATTCTTCTATTATATATATATATATACTCCCGTAGGGTTGAGTTCTCTAGCGAAGAAGTAATCGTGTTGCCATTAGCGCCTTTGCAAGTCTCTTCGTATTTGAATTGAGATCTCGGTGGCCGTTGAACGGATGTATGTAAACAAGAGTAATTGTGATTCATAACCGTTTAAAATGTACTTCGTAGCTAATATCACCTCGTAGCTAAATGGTTAGAAGCTTTGGCTTGGCGTTTGAGTCAACCGGGTTTCGATCCCAGCTACGGGGAGATACTGTCAAGCCACACTGATGAGTTCTGATAGAACGAAACAGATCTGTATGTGGATGACTATATATATATATATATTTTCGGTTGATGAGATGCTGCTTCACCAGGTAGGTGAATTTGTCAACCAGTTTCAGAGAGGTTCCGTCTAGTGTGGAGATGTCACCTAGGCTGCGGTCAGGTCGATACTGCTATATTGATGCACTACTTGGACGCTGACTAAACGGTTGGAGAAGAAGCTAGACGGCAATTATATAAGAATGTTAAGAGCAATATTGAACAAGTCCTGGCAGCAACACTCCACAAGGCACCAACTATACGGTCACCTACCACCTATCACGAAAACTATACAAGCTAGACGAACCAGACATGCCGGACACTGCTGGAGAAGCAAGGACGAGCTCGTAAGTGATGTACTCTTGTGGACCCCCGCATATGGCCAATCAAAAGCAGGACGACCAGCTCGAACATACTTACGGCAGCTATGTGATGATACGGGATGTAACCCTGAATACCTACCAAAGGCGATGAATGATAGGGAGACATGGAGAGAGAGAGGGTCAGGGATATCCGTGCTAGCCGCACGACATGATGATGATGATGATATATATATCATCATCATCAAGGTTTGATATGCCATAAAACCAACCAACCAACCAATCGATATTAATAGATTTCAATTGATTTATTTGACCCATAGATGGGACCCTAACAGGTACTACCTCCCCGGCTCAAAGTGAACCTGGGACTAATGGCTACGACGGAGTTCTACCCAGAGATGCATAACTTGAATCGTACAATGGGATGCTGCTTAGTTTCATATCCAGGCCACCCTTTTTCGGATGAGTTTTACCTTTTCTTTCTTTCTTCCTCCTGATAAAGAAAAAAAAAAGAAAACAAAACAGTTCTCTTTTTTTTTCCTTTTTTCTTTTCTTTTTTTTTCTTTTCCCCTTTTTTTTCATTTCCTCCTCCTACTTCTTTTTCTTTTTTATCATAGATAAAAAAATATGTCCGTCAAAAATATTTCTTAATGTACTCGTGCTAGTGGACGCTGCAAATGGGGTTACGGTATATCATAGAATAGCTTGTTATGGTTACCATCGAAGGAAACAGACACGTTGATCCGAGTACAAATCCGGAGTCTATTTGCACTTCACATTGTGCTAATACCCTGGCGAAAAGTATGAATGCAACTATTCTCCCTCCAACTATGGGTAACTAGTTGGGCAGACTGTATTTTTTAACGTTGGTGTGGCAACCAATCAAGGAGAATGAAAACTCAGCAGTTAAACCCCACTTAAAAACTGACCTTGTGCCGCGGGGTTGGGTATATATATATATATATATATATATATATATATATATATATATAACCGAATAGCGTTCTGGCCGAAATATAATTTGCGATATCACAGTGTGCGTCTTAGTTTGATTTCTTCGTTTTTTAATGGCATGTAAACTTTCGTGGGTTATTTAATGACAAAGCATCCTTGTAGAAGAACAGTGGTGGAACTATTCAAACCACAGATAAAGAGACAAGGGAGTTCATGCCTTTCTCAAATGTATTATTCTGAAAGTGAACGTAATAGCACGACTGGAATTCGAAATCGCTGACTACTAAGTGAGTGTCCAGCACATTAGCCACAACTCTACGAAGATTCCATGTGTTTGCCTTGATTTAAGTACAACAAAAGAGCCTATTTTATTGACAAACAAACAAACAAACAAACAAACAAACAAACAAAAAATAACGCAAAAATACCGATGCAGACGATACTGATACGCCAAAGAGAAAACTAAAATAGTTTTTTTTAAAGAAATAGGATGTTGATTTTCTTCTGAATTTTCTTTTTGTACATGCTTAGTATGTATAACGTTCTGTATGATCCACTGTTTTATCCATCTATCCGCGGAGCGTGTCGTGGAATCTGTTTACCGTGGATAACGAGGTCTTGGTGTATTGTTTTTTTGTTGATAAAAATAAGATTAATGATTCCCATAATCGGTTGTAAGAAAAATTTTTTTTTCTTTGCGAATTAGAGACCTTTGATCACGGCACACTTCATATCATTTTGATTCAAATACTTGAATATCAGCTACGAATTATTTGGCAGATAGCCATCTATTGGCTCTAAATCGACACATCAAACATAGCAGATGATGTTACTGTGAGGGAGAGAATAGGTAAAAAGATATTTGAGGGGTGGACATTTTTTGGCTTCAGAATTTAAAAATATTTTTTTGCAGGGTGGATGGGGCGTTTTTTTTGGCAAATGCGTAGAAATCATCCCGACCTACCGCCGAAAAAAAAAAAATCAGATAAAAAACGGAGGTAGATTTTTGAATTAAATCATTTGAAACAGAAATGAATATAGAAAACTATTTTTTTTAAAGATGAAAAAGAAAAAAAAAAAACGTTGATAAAATCTCATTTATGCAGTATAAGATTCACTCAACAAGAAAATTGAAAAAATTGATTTAAATCATTTTTATCTTAAATAAATCATCAAATAAAAAAAAGATATTACATTTAAACGTAAACACACACACACACACACACACACACACACACACACACACACACACACACACACATATATATATATATATATAAATGAATTTATAAATGTATTACATTGAAAGGTAAACAAATCTCTCTCTCTCCCCTTCTCTCCCCCTCTCTCCCTCTCTCTCTCTATCTATCTCTCTATCTATCTAATCACATTTGCGAGAAACTGACTGGCATCAAGCACCATTTAGTCTCCGACAACACTATCCTAACTTAGATTTACATACTCTATTTCTGATATTGAGAACTCTTTATTCATAAATATAGTAAAGTACGATATATATATATATATATATATATATATATATATATATATATATATATATATATGGTTAAATGGTAGATTTTATTGAATCTGACAAGATGATAGGTTCGATTAAATGAAAGACTGCTACCCAATTAGACACACACACACACACACACACACACACACACACACACACACACACACACACACACGCGCGCGCGCGCATATATATATATATATATATAAACAAATTTATAAATGTATTACATTGAAAGGTAATCTAATCTCTCTCTCTCTCTCTATCTATCTATATCTATCTATCTATCTATCTATCTATCTATCTATATATATATATATATATATATATATATATATATATATATATATATATATATATCTTATTACATTTGTAAGAAATTGACAACCATCAAGTACCAGTGACTCTCCGACAAGACTATCTTAATCTCTCTCTCTCTCTCTCTCTCTCTCTCTCTCTCTCTCTCTCTCTCTATATATATATATATATATATATAATAGATTTTCTTGAACATTTAAACATTATGTATATCTATTTTCAATTCTTTTGCAACATAAGCAATGAAGAAATAACATCATACAATCAAGGAAAAAATTGTGTAACATTGTTTTATCAAGGATTGATTGATTGATTCTAACGGCATCTCAACACATCTAACGTTATTTAATACCTAGAGGTAAGAGAATAACGCTCATTGTACATTCATATTAACATTTTTTTCTACAGTTATTTCTTATGAGATATTTCTTCACATGTTCCTATCGAAAAGGAATGATTTTTTAACTGATCAATTTGAACCATAGATAGAAACCTAACAGGTTCCGGGTCGGAGTCGACCTGGTAGTAATGGCACAATCTCCAGATCTCCAGAATAGCGTTCATTTGATGCTCATACATCCTTTGTGGAGTTTTTATTTTGCTCACGGTCCTGCCGAATGCGAATAATTTTTTTTTACAGATAATATTATTGATAGATGTGACCCAAACAGCTATTACCATTCCGAGTCAGAGTGGACCTGGGAGTAATGGCAATGAAGGTACATACCATATTCTCCAGAATTAAAACCTTACCATAAGATCCTGTTTAGTGTTCTAACTAGGACGTCTTTATTTTTTGGGGGAGGTGGGGGTCAGTATATTGAAATATAATCAGCTTTATAAATTACAATTCTAGAATAAAGAAGACGCGTTTAGCGGTGACTTGATTTCAAATTCAGAAATAGCTGTTTGCGCAATACTTCGTGCTAATGCGATTCGGACGGGTATGGATCTATCAGGTATTCCTTCCCCAGCAATGGGTAAATGGTAAGGCAGACTGGGTTCTTTAGTCTCGGTAAGGCAACCAGACTAGGGGAATGAAAACTGTGAATTAAAACCAGCTGAATGACGCTTAAGAAAATTGTCCTCGTGTTGCATTGGTGGAAGGGTTGAATAAATACATATTAAGGAAAAGGGAGCATTTATTGCATGCAAATAATGTTTTCATAAAATCTAATAAAGAGGGTTTTGATTGGTTGTTATAAATTAATTCTTTCATTCAACGGATTCATACGTAAAATTTCTGCGCCCCGCCTACTAAAGAAACCCCTAAAAAACCCCCAAAAAACCCAAACAAAAACAAAAACAAAATCAAAAAAGAAAAAGGAAAAAATAAAAATAAAAATAAAACGAAAAATAAAAGATAACCCTTAAAAAACAATAAAAGTATAAAAAGCAGCTCCCCCCCAAAAAAAAGAAGACTTTTGTCATTTGAAGGAATGTCACTCACCCTTCGGTCTTTACTTATATCACTGTCGGTCCAATGTAATTTAATTATACGAGTAGCTGTTGGAGTATGCAGTTTTATCTTTGAACAGCTGTCCAAATATTTAGTCACCGTTACTCTGAGATTCATGATTAAATCATTGAGTAAGTTAAATATTTAGGATGAATTTATAATCTTTGGTAGGCGTTTCCTTAGCATTAACAGAATATACGCGCCTGCTAGAGTTAACTTCTGTCCTGTTCTCTTCTTTCTTTCTTTCTTTCTTTCTTTCTTTCTTTCTTTCTTTCTTTCTTTCTTTCTTTCTTTTCAACTCACTCTCGTATATATACATATATATATTCGATTTGGGAGCTGAAAATAAAAGAGAGAATGAAAAAAAGAAAGAAAGAAAGAAAGATCAGAATTGCATGGAACAATTAAGAAAAAGAGAATAAACAAAAAAATGCATGAAATAAAAAAGAAAACAAAATAGAACGCTAATAAAGTAGAAATAAATAAAAAAGAAAGAAAAAACTTAAAACTGAAGAAAACATAACCAAACAGAATAAAACATTGAAAAAAAAGAAAGAAAGAAAAAGAAAAGAAAGAACTTAAAAGGGAAGAAAAATAACAAAACTGAATGGAACATTGAAAAAGAAAGAAAAAAGAAAGAAAAAAGAAAGAAGTTAAAAGTGAAGAAAACAACCAAACAGAATGGAACATTGAGAAAGAAAGAAAGAAAGAAAGAACTTAAAGTGAAGAAAAATAACAAAACAGAATGGAACATTGAGAAAGAAAGAAAGAAAGAAAGAAAGAAAGAAAGAAAGAAAGAAAGAACTTAAAGTAAAGAAAAATAACAAAACAGAATGGAACATTGACAAAGAAAGAAAGAAAGAAAGAAAGAAAGAAAGAAAGAAAGAACTTAAAGTGAAGAAAAATAACAAAACAGAATGGAACATTGAGAAAGAAAGAAAGAAAGAAAGAAAGAAAGAAAGAACTTAAAGTGAAGAAAAATAACAAAACAGAATGGAACATTGAGAAAGAAAGAAAGAAAGAAAGAAAGAACTTAAAGTAAAGAAAAATAACAAAACAGAATGGAACATTGAGAAAGAAAGAAAGAAAGAAAGAAAGAAAGA
>CAUZXS010000231.1:10000-77500 GCA_963585895.1 Sepioteuthis lessoniana
TGAACGAGGACTTATTCTACAAGGGATCAAGTGCCAACCTGCCCCGTCTTCACATGTGCGAAAATAAAGTCCCGTTTTGGGATAAAAGTAAATTTTTCGCGTCACAATATAAATAAATCGGATTAAGTAACCTACAAGGATTGATATGCCATAGAACACAACCAAACAACCCATCTATGTATCAAAATGATAGTTTGAGAAATATTAGTATTGAAATGGAATACTTGAAACCAGGTAATTGTTTAAGTTATTAGTATTAGATAGGAATACTTCAAACTACTGGGTGGAACGATAAAATTGTCGTCCTAAAGAAAACAACACTACAGCTTTATTTTAAAACTTTTATTGAAAAAATCAATTCAGGTAACTTGATTATTTAGTAGTGCTGACATCTATTCAATGTAGCCGCCTTCAGCCTTAATCTCCGCCTCGATATGGATCTGGAATTGGGAGCATGCCTTTACTACAAGCGCCGGCGAGAGCCTGGCGAATACTCTGTGGATGGCGGCAATCAGGCTGGCTTTGGTGTTGTGGGAGGTCATGTTGGTAATGTTCTCGACGTATGACCAAACGAAGTAGTCCAGTGGGTTCAGGTCGGGGTAAGAGGGGGGGAAGTGAGAGAAGGGTACAAAATCATAGCACCCCTTTCTGAAGCCAAGCCTGGGTCTCCTTGGACTTGTGGGCTGGTGCCAAGTCCTGCTGCCACACCCAGGGTCTGCCACCGGCCACCTGATTGCACCAGGGGATCACCACACTCTTCAGCTCATCCAAGTACACTTTGGTGTGGACTTTCAAGCTGACTTCGAAGATGTGAGGTGGCATGGTGTGGCCCTCACTTGAAACCACACCAAAGGCCATAACCGTAGCCGGAAACTTTGTTTTCATCACCCTGATCATGTCCCTGTTATTCGTGGCAATCCAGCGATGGTTCTGGCTGTCATAACTTGGATTGGTAGAGAGCATGACTTATACAGCGGTACATCTCTGCTCTCGCTCGTTGAACATTGTGTCACTTTCAGACATGATAGAAGGCTCCTATCGCTCTTGGGATTTGTACACAACTGGCCAACTAGTTGATAGTCTGCAACAAAAAAAGAAAACCGGTTTTCATTAAACAGAAATGGAATCATGTTGTCTTTTCTCGGGTGACAATTTTATCGTTCCACCTTGTATATAACCGTTTGCAAATTTAATGCAAATGATTTACATATACAGTTATATAATTTCAAATATTCCTCTCTAATACTAATAACTTAGTGGTTTCACGATAGGAATTTGTTATGGTCAAGGGGAGGTTCAAATGATAACGACTCGGAAATGTGTGATAAGAAATATAGTGAAAGAAAATAGTACATACATAAACGATAACTGGGAGAAACCCCTCCTCAGCTTAACACAATACTGAATATAACTGTTCTTGGTGACGGCTCGCCAAGACTGCGCAGAAGAGAGCTTAGTCGGTGTATGTCACGAGAGGATGAGTCCATCTAAATGGGATACCCCAACAGAATGCTTGATTTATAACTGTGCAAACATGGTTTTAGAGAAAAAATTGCAATTTTCAAAATAGCAAAATTGAGCATTGAAAATATAAAAGTAAAGTTGGCGATCGTAGTTGAGGGTGATCTGAAGGCTCCATTTTCAATAGCTACTACATTGAGATGTAGAATAGGGCACTACTCCTTTCCCTCAATTACTTAATTTTATCCTTGATACCTTGTAATGCTGAGTGTTAAGCAAGGAGGTATCAAGTACCATTTTTTAATTCTTTGGCATGACTTTGGGATTGAACCCTGGTCTCCTGGCATCATTATGCCAATAGTGTAAATATTCTCCAATATTTGCATTGCAAGAATGAGAAGTTCATACACATTTAATGTAGCAGATTGCATGTTCTAAATCTTGTTGATATATTTTGTTTGTGTAAAAGATCTTTGTGTAAGTGTGAAAGTATATTTATGTGCTAATATGTAAGCAAATATAGCTAAATATTTATTCACAGAACGAATCAATAAATCTACTCAAGATTTATCTGTTTTATTGCTTATTTATAAGATTAAGACAGGCTTGAAATCAGATGAAAAAAAATTAATGATTCATCTATGATTCTATTTGGTTAAAAGTATATTTTAAACAATTTAGGAGATAAAAGATTTCTTAAATTAACTTGGGTTTTGATCCTTCAAATTTTGTATGGCAGGTCAAATATCATTTATGAAATCTCAAAGAAATTTTAAGGAGAGTATGCAAATGCTGATTAGTCAATAAAGGCAAAAATATAAAATTTACCACTTCTCAATCTTATTATTATTATTTGTATAGAAATCAGTTCTCAATCTTATTATTATTATTATTTGTATAGAAATCAGTTCTCAATCTTATTATTATTTGTATAGAAATCAGTTCTCAATCTTATTATTATTTGTATAGAAATCAGTTCTCAATCTTATTATTATTATTTGTATAGAAATCAGTTCTCAATCTTATTATTATTATTTGTATAGAAATCAGTTGATTTATATATATATATATATATATATATATATATATATATATATATATATATATATATATATTATTCAATCCAGCTAAACTGGATTTGGGAGTAATTCCATCAGGACAAAAAAACCATTCAACAGCGAACATTTGAATTTTCCTGGTAAAGAGCTCAATGTAACTGACATTACATTTTTATCCATAAGATCTGAAGAAGTCCAGTTAATTTTTTTGTGTTTTTGATTTATAACAAAAACACACAACAGGATGGAAATAAATTTATAATCCTAATATAACCAGTTTTGTTTTTTTCTTAAAGAAATATATATATATATATATATATATATAAGGACGAATTCATAAGCTATGTACTCCTCTGCACCTCTTCACATGGACAAGCAAATGTTGGACAACAAGGTAGAACTTATCTACTGTAGCTCCGTTCAGATACAGGATGTAGCCTAGAAGACCTGCTGAAAGCAATGGATGATAGAGACAAGTGGCAAGGGAGAGTCAGGGAAATCCGTGCTAGAGGCACAAAATGATGATGATGATGAGATATTTTGCAAATAATTAAAGTGAAGTAATCTTTGATTTGTATTTATTAGTTATTTGTATGTTTAATCATAAAATTTTTTCCCCCTTCACCCTTTCTTTTTATTTCTCCATCTCTTTTTCTCTTCTCCTCGTTCCCCTCCTCTTATTCCTCTCCTTTCTTTCCTTCCCTACCCCATTCCCCTTCTCCATTTCTCTCCTTCATGGCTTTCTTTCCCTCCCTCTCATTTCCTTACCTCTTTTCTACACCTCCCTCTTGTCATCTCTTCTCTCTCAAATCCACTCTCCTCATCTTTTTCACCTTCAGATCTCCTTTACTCTCTCAAATTCCCTCTTACACACCCTCTCCCTCCTTTTTCATCTCTCCCATCCCCTCCCTCCTTTTTCATCTCTCCCATCCCCTCTCCCTTTTTCATCTCTCCCATCCCCTCCCTCCTTTTTCTCTTTCCCATCTTCCCTCTTTTTCTCTCGCATGTCTGCTTTTCTTTTCTTCTTTCATGTCCCCTTCTTCCTTCTTTTTCTCTCTCACATCGTCTCTTCCTCTCTTACATTCTCTCCCTTTCTATTTCTCTCTCATATCCTTTCCTCTCTTTTTCTCAGTCACTTTCCCTCTCTCTTTATATCTGTCAAATTCCCTCCCTCCTTTTTCTCTTTCACTTCACTTTAACAGTAAATTTGTAAACCTTATTTGTTCAGATCAATATAAAAGATAATTATTTCTCTTATTGCTATTTTTTCTCTTTTTTGTTCAGGCCTTTGACTCAAACTGTACACATTTGATTTGTGAAAAAATCATGTGTGGTGAAAAATTCCTCACAAGCTGTGCAAGAGGTAAGTCCTTTTATAAATCTTTTTATTTCAAACTCATAAATTCTACTGGAATCAGAAGTCTTCATTTCACAATTTCTTTCCTTATGTCAGGGAACATATCAGTTGTTCTTTTACAATTATTATAAAAGGTTGGGGAAATCTAAAGGCTTTATGCTTTCTTCTTTGACCCATAAAAATTTTTTTTTTGTAACTTCCTTTTACTACAATACTGACAGGGTGACAAATTGGTTCGTTTCTTTATTTAATGGCATATGAACCTTTTAATGCCAAAGCCATCATTGTAGAAGAATGGTAGTGGTTGTATTTAACCCATAGCTGGGGTGATAAGGGACTTCATACTTTTCCAAAATGTATTAGTCCGAAAGTATATACAATAGTCTGACTGGAGTTTGAACTCACTATGATTTCAGTCCAGCAAGTTAGCCGCCATGCCACAGTGACATTATTATGATGACAAAGTGAAGTTTTTCTCTCTCTCTCTCTCTCTCTCTATATATATATATATATATATATATATATATATATATATATATATGATTTGAGAAGTAGTGTAGATTGTTTAAAAAGATTTAAGTGGTTGTCCCAAGTGGAAACTGTTAAGGTTTGATTGATGGGTGATGACCCTGAGATAATTTGAAAACTTGGTTGGGATTGGATAATCTCAATTTGAAGGGTTCTATGAGATTAAAAGGTAGATTTTAAACTTTAATTAGTCAAAAATCATTGAAACGAACAGTTGTCCATTGCCATCTGTGGTCCGACTGATTCCTGACATGTATGGTTGGTAAAATGTAGGTGAAGAAAAGTCCCATCAATAAGGACTTTGAACTGTAATTGGGTTTTAACAAAAGATGGCAGTGAGAAGCAACCACTTATCAAGAATACAAGATAGTGGTAAGAAATGAGCACCTGCCGAGAGAAGAAGATGCTATATAACATAACAAGAAAGTGATAGATCATGGAGCTGTGGAGTTGACATTAAAACTCTCACCTCCCTTCTTTTTTCTCTTTTCTGTTTTTTTCTCTTTTCTAAGTGTTAACTGTATAACAAATTTTTTTTAAAAGGAATGCATTGTATTAATTTGTTTGGAAAATACTGTCCGATTTTAGAATAAACTTTTTTTCCCCAGAATTAATGAATTTAAACAGTGTTTTAATCAGTCAAAATATAATCCTTAAACATCTATGCATTTCTGCCATCAATTAACAAGGTTATTTATACCTGTACAATAAAACTCTAAAAGTTTTGTAAAGGAATGTTTTTTAACATAAAAAAGTGACCAGATGCTTGGAGAAATGGTATTCAGTGGGTTGAGACATCAGGAAAATATGACTAAGTCTTATATCCTAAGTCAGTGAGATTTTTTATTGTCATTTTGGCAACATGTGACCAAGCATTGTCATGAAACAAAATTAGGACCAAACTTGAATTCATGCAAAATGTGTCCAAATGCTTGGAAAAATGGTATTCAGTGGGTTGAGAGATCAGGAAAATATGGTGGATATGACTAAGTCTTATATCCTAAGTCAGTGAGATTTTATATTGTCATTTTGGCATCATGTGACCAAGCATTGTCATAAGAATAAAATTAGGATGAAGCTTGAACTCATGCAAAAAAAGGAAGCACATCATTCTTTTTTCATATTCATGATTAGAGACATGTAACCTTCAAAATTAAATTCTGAAAGAAGTGATTGAAAATTAAAAAAAAAAAGACACTTGAATTATTCAGAATGTGAATTTCTGTATACAATTACAATTAAAATAATGTTAGAATAGAATTTAAAAAGTTTATACTAAAATCGAACAGTATTTTTCAAACAATCTAATTGAAAATATATATTTTATCATGCACGTTTGTCGGTGTTTATCATAAAGTAAAGTTGGCGACCATAGACTCCCTTTTCAATCGCTATTACACTGAGCTGTAGTGGGTGGGAGATGCTATTCCTTTCCCTTGATTGCTCCACTTTACCCTTGATCTGTACCTTATAATGCTGACTGTTAAGCAAGGAGGTATCGAGTACTATTTTTTTGAGTCTTTGGTATGACTTAATCTGGGATTGAATTCTGGTCTCCCTGGCCATTGGTGAACGCCCTACCCTCTAGACCAATAAGTAAAGTTGTCAACCTTCGTCAGGGGTGACCTGAAGGCTTCCTTTTAAATAGCTACTACACTGAGTTGTAGGGAAGAGTGCTACTCCTTTCCCTGGATAGTTCCACTTTACCCTTGATCCTTACTGTATAATGCTGAGTGCTAAGCAATGCGGCATCAAGTAGCATTTTTTGAGTCTTTGGTATGACTCGACTTGGGATTGAACCCCAGTCTCCCAGACTGTTGGCGAACACTCTACTCAAAAGGCCATGTTGCTGAATTGCTGTTTTACTGGTATATGTCTAAAATGCTGAGGGTTCTGGTTGGCTTCATAGGAAGTCTTTTTGACTTTTGGAATTTTTATAAGATTTTTTTTGTTGTATGTCTATTCCTAATGCTATATATATTTATATATATCTCCTGTGTTTATACACTGATATACAAGTTTTCCGTCTTGAGTTCTGGTCAAATATGATATAGGGAATTTATACAGTGTGGCAGAAATATCTCTCGCATTTTAAACTCTCACCTGTATGGTTCAAGTGAACTTAGGCAAGTGGTAATGGTAGCTCCATCTAGCTAATGTCTTACCACTTTTTTTCAAATATGATCTTAGTTGGGACCGGTGCACACTGTGTTTGACTGGTGAATCTGTAATTGCTACACTGAGAGCTTTTCTTGTTATGTCAGAATGATGCTGTTCTGGATAGAAAATCAATACTGCTATGGGTTGAAAATTCTATCCAAAACAGCATCTTTCTGACATAAAATGAAATGAGCTTGAAAAACTCATTGTGTAATAATTACAGATTCACCAGTCTTAAAAAAACGTTTTAACAGCAAATATACACTGTGCACTAGTCCAAACCATGGTATTAACTGATTGTATCTGAAGAAAAAAAAGGTGGATGGAGCTACCGTTGTCACTTGCCTAAGTTCATTTGTACCACACAGGTGACAGTTTAGCATGTTCACAATTGAAATGTTGTGTAGCTGTAACCTTCGTATTTTTAATGAAATAAACAAGTCAGCTTGATCCATTAGACTTCGAATGGATTAATTTTAAAAGGGACACATTTTTCCCAATATATAAGATCTGTCAGTTGTATTTATAATGCTATGAATGTGTTTCTTGTTTTATACATGGATAAATATCCTCTTTAATTTTTATCTTATAATAATTCTCCATTATCTTTTAGTCTCTATTTCTACATGCCATGACTGCTGCTACAAGCCACCTTTGCTGATCAGCAGTAAAAGCAGCACAAATTTTCCCTCTGTGACAATCATCTCATATTTACTACAAAGCAAAGAGTGTCTCTCACAAATTGTCACTGGTAACCTGGTTTGGTTGTAGAGGCATTAGTCATTTAGCATGTCTTGGGCAGAAATAGCCTTGTAGTGCCCATTCCTCTCCATGTCTACAACTAGATTGAATTTAGAATTTTCCTTCTCCTAGACCAGTTGTCATATCAAGGTTTAAGAACCTGTCTGCTCTACTATTTTATGTAATTGCTGGAGGGAGAATAGTTAGCACTTTACCGAGAGTATTAGTGCTATGTGAAATGCAAGTGGTCTCATTTAGGATTTGAACTCAGGTAGCCAACTTTGGACCATCATCACTATTGTAATACATCCTCCCCTGATGATGGCCCAAAGTTGGGCAGAAAGTACTTGGGAAATAACTAATTATGGAAGGTTTATCAACCAATTTCCGCTGAATATCATAAAATCAATACGGCAGTTCGAAAGGATTAACAAAAAAATATGTAGACAAAAAATGTCTATTATATTCAATCAAATATGTATTAATGAAGAAATGCTGCCAAAATATATTTTAAACTCCATGATCCTGCAGCACTTTGGAATACAGACATGATCTCGTGAAAAGAAAAATTACACTCAGTAAGAATAACATCAATGCTATTCATAGAAACAAATTCAAAAAGTAAACGCTACACAATACAACAGTACAAACGCTCATTCTTACAAAGTAGTAATGTACATACAAGAGTTACATCACTTTTGTAATACATCCTCCCCTGATAATGGCCCAAAGTTGGGCAGAAAGTACTTGGGAAATAACTAATTATAGAAGGTTTATCAACCAATTCCCGCCGAATATCATAAGATCAATACAGTAATTCGAAAGGAATAACAAAAAAATATGTAGACAAAAAATATCTATTATATTCAATCAAATATATATATATTTATGCACACACACACACATACACACACATTTACATGCATTCACTAATATCTGCTAAACATTTCAAAAGTATATATGAAACCTTATCAGTTATCCTATATAGATATGCCATTCAAGTTGTGTCCAAAAAGAAAGCAAATTTTTAAACAGTTTGCTAAGAGATTTTAGCATGTTCACAACAAATGTTGTATTGCAGTAACCTTGACCTTTTGTATGAAATAAAGGAGTTGACATTGAACCCAGAATTGTTCATCTTAAAAGGACAGATTTTTGACATCACAGTGGCTTAATATCTAAATATTTATTACTTGTAAGTAAAATACATAAATATGTATTTTTGTCTGCCATTTTTACTTTTAATGACTATTATTATTATTTTTATTATTAAATAACCTTCAATGGTTGATATGCAATAAAACCCAACCAAATCAAATCATATATATTTAATATATATGTATAAAGAGGATTTGGCATTAAATAACCTACAATGGTTGATTTGCCATAAAACCCAACCAAACCAAATCATACATATTTAATATATATGTATAAAGAAGATTTGGCATTAAATAACCTACAATGGTTGATATGCCATAAAACCAAACCAAACCAAATCATATATAATTAATGTATATGTATAAAGAGGATTTGGCATTAAATAATCTACAATGGTTGATATGCCATAAAACCCAACCAAATTAAAAATGCTTTAAAAATCTGAAAAAATTTTTTCACTCTTTATGTTGTATATTGACCTTCGACCCAGTCAAACATGCCATTCCAAAGATGCGGAAATTGCATATTCCATTGCTGTAGGCGGTCTTGGCTGACAATATGGGACTAGGTAAAATCCCATGGTACAGTCATAGACTGATGCACCGGAAGAGAGTGACCTTTAAACTGTATGACAGTTATTTCTGCTCGATGACAATCAAACGTGCCATTCCTAGGACAGCGGAAGTGACACGTCCCGATGGCTAGTTATGGGGAGATATTGAGTGGGCGGTTGAACTGTTATATAACTCGGTGAAGACAGGAAGTCAGTTAGTTTGGAGACCAGTTGATGACAAGATGCGGTAGAGAAAGCCCGCACCCAGCAGAGTGGGCCCCCGGGCCTCCAGTTGAGCAGCCCTGGAGAGCGGGAAAGAGACGCTGATGGCCATAAGAGTGGGGGTCAATATGTTGCAGTTCTGTTCAGTCTCCAGCTCCCTCTCACACGCAACCTTTCAAATAAAGTGGGAGGTATATTTTTCTTAAAGGACTGTGTCACTCGTCATTATTATTGTGTTGTTATGATTCTGTATGCATATGTAGATGTATTATGTGTTTGTATAGTTTAATCATGGTCATGGTTATACAACATTTACTAATCAGTTTAAAGAAAAAAAAAATTTCAGTTCAAAATGGTGTTCTCAACAAGTAGGCTTTGTGTCCTCAATGAATATTCTAGTGTCCCCAGGACAATGGGACACTCTTAATCTTGATTCCTGCTGCTTACACAACCAACATGCAAGGCAGCACAAGCTTTTTGCATCAGGTAAGTTCAAATCTCTAATCCTGCCCTCTGCCTATTCTTTATGATTCTCCTTCAAGAAAGGATAAATTGATGTTAATAATATCATTTGTAAATTATGATTTCTTTTCTTCTTCGTTTTTTTTTTTGTAGGTCTCTGGGTTCTGATGCCCCAGTTCATCTATGACAGTGCCAAAAAAGGTGCCTGGGTTGTAGAATATGACTATGAGTGGACAGCCTCCAAAGCTGAGCCGAAAGATTCTTCTCAAGTGCAAATGTGCCAGGCCCCCTCTCGTTGGCGGAAGATTGTGAAGCAGTCAAAGTGTCACGCATTCCACCAGTGGAAAGTGGCCATTTTGGTAAAAAACCACAAGAAGAGAACAATTTATCATCGGTTAGTTTGATGTTTTTCTCAATCTCATGTTTGTGCTAGGTTGAGTCAAAAGTTTTACAACATTTTGGTATGTGCTAGTGTAATGTTACCTCACCAACATGACACCATCTTGAATATGAATAGATGTAAGTAAAGTTGGCGACCGTTGTCGAGGGCAACCAGAAGGCTCCATTTTCAATAGCTACTACACCGTGGTGTTGGGGAGAGCGCTACTCCCTTCCCTGGATTGCTCCACTTTACCCTTGATACATACCTTATATTGCTGAGTGTTAAGCAAAGAGGTATCAAGTACCATTTTTAAAGTCTTTGATATGACTCAATCTAGGTCTCCCGGACCATTGGCAGACACTCTACCCGCTAAATACAAAGTGACTCCGTTGTTTCTTTAGATATGAAAGTTTATTACTGTCTGCAACATTTCCACATAGTTGTCAATGAACAAGAGAAATAGAGTGTAAGAATTACTTGTGTAACATAGAAGTGCAGTGAGATTCATTAACGGTAGATAAAACAAAATACCGATTGCATTTATCCCCCCTGACCAGGCCTTATCCTCAAAGAGGCCGCTTGAAAATGCTCGACTACTTCATTGACTGTCTCTGACCAATTGCCCTGCTTATATATATTTCAAATTATATCATTAACTAATGATGATAAGAACATGTGTTATAAAAAAAAAGACTTTCTAGTGTTATATCATCACTTAGTTCTCAGCTGAGGAAATGTATATCTTTTTACATCTTGTCTACAACCTTGATTTCAAAACAAATCTTTACTGTGTTGTCCTAAATGATTTCCAAAACAACCTTTCAGTTCTGTATCCAGCTATTTGTGTGACACGTGCACCATTTGACCTTTGCATTCAGAGTTTTTAGTGAACTCACAATTTATTACTACTAATAAAATAATTAACTAATATAATCAATTACCATCCTTAATTATATTACACTAGTTTGTAGTGCCTTTATCATGTAATCGAAGTGCTTCAAAACATGGAAAGTATTTGCAGTGGTTTGTAGTATCATAGTAGTTGCTGTGCTGACATGCTATGCATTGCTTCATTCAGATCTCTGGAACTGAAGCCTCACATTCAGATGCAGTTTAGTGTCATGCCCAGAACACCCTGTTTGCCTGGGAAGGGTTGACTTACCTCCTTTTGCAGGGTATACAGCATATTCTTAGCCTGACTGACATAGTGGAATATTAGTTCAAGCATGTGCGGTAAGGTCCAGTTTGATTAGTCGCTATATTATATCAAGGCCATGCAACTTAATATTCAAAATATCAGAATAATTTTTGACAGACTTCATGCAAAAGTGAGTTGAAGGTTTTCCAGTATTTTGGTATGTACTAGTTTACAGTGCATACATATCACATGACTGAAGCAGTTTAAGCTACAATGGTTGATATACCATAAAACCAAACCCAGCCAAATCATATATATTTATATGTATAAAGAGGATTTGGCATTAAATAACCTACAATGGTTGATATGCCATAAAACCCAAACAAACCAAATTTTATAAATTTAATATATATGTATAAAGAGGATTTGGCATTAAATAACCTACAATGGTTGATATGCCATAAAACCAAACCAAACCAAATCATATATATTTAATATATATGTATAAAGAGGATTTGGCATTAAATAACCTACAATAGTTGATATGCCATAAAACCAAATCAAAGCAAACCTCAACAAATTGTGCCTCACATTAATATTGCAAAATTTTTTACTCACCCTAATATATACACATTGATAATAAAAATTTTTTTCATACAATTGGTCTCATTACAGACTTTATATCCTTGAAGTAAAGTGATTTTAAATTTAAAAAAAAAACCTGATAAAAATGAAAACAAAACCTTTGAAATGAATCAAGTGTTTTTTTCTTTTTTTTCTAGTTTGCTTTGTTATGGAGGTGCTGTGTTGTACATGTTAAAGTTGCCCATCAAGAATGTGCAGAAAGTCAGTGGGACTGTCACACACATTTTTGTCGACTCCAGCTTTTGGGAAGATGTCGTCGTTTTGCAGAAAAATGGAATTCAGTGTCTTCATGTTACTTACATCCGAGACTACCTCATTAAGGTAATTAGATTTCTTCTAATTGTAATACAGTCGTTATGCAATGAGAAACTTGTGGGGTCAAGATCATTCTTGTCCCATGGTGGATAGTTTTCAAATTGAACTCAGAATAGCTTTGCATTAAATCCTGATCACTGACAAACGTTTTCTAACTAATTTTGAATGCAATTCTACAGTAAAGTCATTAGCAATGCATTTACATGATGTATATTTTATATATAGTTTCAAAGTTGCCTCATATTGTCTTCAGACCACGGTGCAATATGCATCAAGTTGGATTTGGTCAAGAGCGAAAAGTCTTCGGCATGAATGAAATGCACATGGTATCACCATTCCTCTGTGATTACATAACATCAAGAAACGATTACTGCAAGTGCGTGATGACATCAACAGTTGAAAGTAAATGTATTTTTAAAAATCACGAACTGCGCTAAAAATGAGGATGAATGTACAATTTAATTTCTCCTTTTAGTTGATCTGGCATGCATATATATATATATATATATATATATATTTACTAATCTAATATCTACCAGCATTCACGGTACCAGAAAAAAACCCGAAAAAAAACCCTGCCAGGAATAAGAGATAAAAGTATCTCGAATCACCACCCTGGAGAAAAAATAAAAAATTATAGGTCAAAAAGAAAGAAAAGGCCAACCTCGTCTGACCCCTTGAAAAAAATCAAGGGATACGCAGTCAGTTGGTCAAAAGAAAACTAAAAACCTTCCGTGAATCCTGCAATGCTACAATTACAAAAGTGCTCAACACAAGTGGAGCCAATTATAAAATTAACTTAAATCGCGAGTCAGAAATCTTCTAGTAAAGTTTCACCTTATCGGATCATCAGGAAGCCTAACTCCAACTAATGCTAAAGAAGAAAGCGCCGTCTTATATTAACCAAAAAACCACCTAGCTTAGAATTTACATAACAAAAAAATATAAAATAAAATAGGTAAAGAAATAAGAAAAAAAAAAAAAAAAATGAATAAAAAAACCTTACTTTTATTAAAAAAAAAAAAAAAAATCTCTGAAACCTATCTCTAATTATAGAGCAACCACACCCTTTTGTGTCTACAACTAATTAACACCTCTGATCTTTGGTTTAACATATTCCTACTTTTATAAGATGCTATTGCTAAATTTTCCTCCATGCAAAGCAGACAACTCCTATCCCCAGCCCTATATTTACGGCATTTCTTTATTACTTCCCATTTCATTATAGGATCTATCCCTTTGTTATCCTTGAGCTCCCACACATAATTAGATAACCTAGTACTATGCCTATACTTCTCGTGTGAGAAACTCGTTTTATAGTTATAGTACCTAGTCTTAAAATCCCCTTGCGTCGACCCAAAATATATCTTTTTGTTTCTCTTATTATTCGGATCACTATATACTTCCACTTTATACACTACACATTCTTGCTTACATTTGCCTTCGAGCGGACATCTAACCTTATCCTTACAATTAAATTTAGCAATCACCTTATTTTTCTCCTTACTTAATTTAGCTATATTACTCTTGTTTGTTATGCCATTGATGTTTGGCATGCAACTATAACTTAATTTAACACAATTCTTATTAAATATCTTATGTAACGGGCTCCCACTAGGGAAATTTCTTTTTAATAACTTAAAGAATTCTTTCCCTAAGTTATTGACTACCTCCATGTTATAAGGGGGATTAAACCATAAAATGTTCCTAGGTCTATTTCTCCTTTTTTGCGTATTACTTTCCTCCTTATCCCGATATTCTAAATTGATCCTATATCCGTCATTCTTCAAAGCCTCCTCATATTCCTGCTTGCTTCGTTCAAAAATTTCCTTGTTGGAGGAGTTATTTGATAACCTATGCTCTATTCCCTTAGGTACATGTTTAAATACCTGTGTTGGGTGATTGGATTCCCTATTCACATAACGCAGATCCTGGTTCCTTTTTCTAAATGGAGACACAGTTCCACTATATAAGTTTAAAGTAACATCAAGATAATCGGTAATTTTTAGGTCCATCCTTATATCTAACCTAAATCCAAACTCATCAAACAGCTTATACAATCTTTTTCTAATACCATCACATTTCTTCGGTGTGCTTTTATCCACGATAATCAAATCATCTCGGTAAAGCCCATGGCTAATTGGGTCCATAATCTTATTAATACTATACAATAATACACACCCGACGAGCTCACAAATTTCTGCCCCATCATATACCCCTATTGAAACGTCGAAATTTCCACTCTCCCCTTTTTTTATCCATATACTATCTTCATAGTATAGTAATGTTTTATGACAATGCTTAATTATCTCCACCTTGTCTAAAGGTATTACCATATATTCCTTAGCCAAATCTAACGCTCTATCCAGTGTCCTTTCTGTTATCGAAGGGTAAAAATCTTTAATATCATATTTGATAAGGAACACCTATCATTCTTCTCGTATTCCTCAAACCACTTAATACAATCTTTTGTACTCTGCCACTGGTTGATATTTAATGCCAGCCTAAGCGAATCACATATTTCTTGGACGATTATTTTACTAACCCTACCTATCTGTGTTTTGGCCGGGTTAATAAGCCTACATTCAGGATTAGTCTTGAAATCACTTTTGTGGTCCTTGATCGTTATGAAACAATTCTTGGTATTGTATTTTTCCACTCTGTCTACAATACCTAGTCTATGCGCCAACATTTTTGCCTCGCTATTCAACTCTTTTTGAGATCAGGTGGTGCTTTCTTATAATTCTTAACCACCTCCTTAAACATCATTTGCTTATATTTTCCCTTTTCTATTTCATGCAAATTGCCCGACTTATCCGACTTTACAAATATGCTTTCGGACTCCTTAAATCTCCTCATATCCTCATACATTTTTTGCTGAATACTCTTGCGCATTTTCCTAAACTTTATCTCCTTAACCATTCCTATCATTTCAGCCTCAAACTTGTCCATCTCTTTGATATGGGGCGGGGTGTTTCCTAGTTCTAAACCCATATTTCTCCCGTCCCTCCTTTTCCGTACAGTTAATCGTATTGAGAAAAAAATATGCCTTCCACCTCATATTTTTTATTAAAGATTCTATCCTTCTCAACAGAACTAACTTATACTGATGCCTATTAGGTATTGGTATGTTTTTATATGAATAATTTATCTTCGCTCTCTCCATAGTAACAGGAGCAAAGAAAGTGCTCAATGGAAAACACCAGAGCTTAAATATTTACTAATCTAATATCTACCAGCATTCACGGTACCAGAAAAAACCCCCGGAAAACCACCCGCCAGGAACAAGAGATAAACGTATCTTGAATCACCGCCCGGGGGAAAAAAGAAAAAAATATTGGTCAAAAAGAAAGACAAGGCCAACCTCGTCCGACCCCTTGAAAAAAATCAAGGGATACGCAGTCAGTTGGTCAAAAGAAAACTAAAAACCTTCCGCGAATCCTGCATTGCTACAATTACAAAAGTGCTCAACACAAGTGGAGCCAATTATAAAATTAACTTAAATCGCGAGTCGAAAATCTTCTACTAAACTTTCACCTTATCGAATCATCAGGAAGCCTAACTCCAACTAATGCTATAGGAGAAAACGCCGTCTTATATTCACCAAAAACCCACCTAGCTTAGAATTTACATAACAAAAAAAAATATGAAATAAAATAAATAAATAAATTCAAAAAAAAAAAAAAATAAATAAAAAACCTTATTTTTATTTAAAAAAAAAAAAAAAAAATCTCTGAAACCTATCCCTAATTATAGAGCAACCACGCCTTTTTGTGTCTACAACTATTTAACACCTCTGATCTTTGGTTTAACATATCCCTACTTTTACAAGATGCTATTGGTGTATATATATATATATATATATATATATATATATACCCTGCTATTGGTGTATATATATATATATATATATATATATATATATACTCCCCTACCCCTGTGGGGTTGAGTTCTCTGGCGAAGAAGTAATCGTGTTGCCATTAGCGATTATTGCAAGCCTCTTCGTTTGAATTGAGGTCTCGGCTACCGTTGAACGGATGTATGTAAACAATATTGTGATTCATAACCGTTTAAAATTTACTTTGTAGCTAATATCTCCTCGTGGCTGAATGGTTAGAAGCTTGTGTTGACGTTTGAGTCAACCGGGTTTCGATCCCAGCTATGGGAAGATACTGTCTAGTCACACTGATGAGTTCTGATAGAATGAAACAGATCTGTCTGTGGATGACTATAGAGATATATATATAAATATATATATATATATATATATACCCTGTCTGGTGGCAAAAGCTGCTTGGTAGCGCAAGGAGTGGCAGAACTGCCTTGAGCTACCGAAACTGTTATCACTCCTGTTTGGCAGCTGATGAGGGCAGGGTATCGCACATGCTTTCACTCGTTGTATGATGAAAAAAAAAAAAAAATGTGTATGTATGTGTGTGTATATATATATATATATATATATATATATATATATATATGAGGATCATTAAATAAGTTTCCAGACTTTTTTCGTATGGGCACTTTTATCGATAGTACACATGAAACTCTAGCACCCCTTCATTGCCATTGCTCCCAGGTCCACTGACCCGGAATGGTAGCACCTGATAGGGCCCTACCTATAGGTTAAACAGAACTAACTTCATACTTATGCTAAACGGAATTGTTTGAATTAGAACTGTTTGACTGAACTGGATAGTTTGAAATAGAAATGTTTTTGACAATTAAACTACAATTGAATTACATTTAAACTGCGTGCTTATGCTAAACTGAATTGTTTGAAATGGAACTGTTTTTGACATTGAAACTCAACTTACACTAAACTGAATTGTTTAATATAGAACTATTTTGACATTTAACTGTTTGTAAACAAAAATTCTACTTATACTGAATTGAATTAGCTGAATTAGAACTGTTTGACTAAACTGAATAGCTTGAAATAGAAATGTTTTTGACAAACTATGTACTCATGCAAAACTGAGTTGTTTGAAATAGAACTATTTGCATAAAAATGGATTTGGCATTAAATAACTTAGAAAGGTTGATATACCATAAACCCTAACCAACTGTTTGACTAAACTGAATAGCTTGAAATAGAAATGTTTTTGACAATTAAACTCTGTACTCATGCTAAACTGAATTTTTTGAAATAGAAGTGACTATTTGCATAAAAATAGATTTGGCATTAAACAACCTAGAAAGATTGATATGCTAAAAAAGCCAAACCAACCAACCAATCTAATAAACCTATTTTATCTGTTTGTTCTTGTATCTCTTTAATGAATCCTGATAAGAGAGAAGACCTGTGCTATAATGGCTAAAGCGATGGACTGCAATATTGTAGTAAATTAGTTTAAATTTCTCTCACACTATTAGGTTCTTTTTCCAACTCATATCTTTGGGAAAGTTTTGAATTATTTTATTCCATCCAGATATGAGTTAAATAATACCACTGCTTTTCTTCTACAAGAATGGCTTTGGTATAAAATAACACACAAAGGTTGATACGTGGTGCATTCAATAGGTTTCCAGACTTTTTTGTACAGGCATTTAAAATTGTCGTAGACTCTTGAAAATGCAGTATGTTATTGCTATACATCTTATGAGATGACTGACCAATTTTTATGATTTCAGCTTCAAAGGAACAGCTACAGCAGCAATTGGAATACACCCTACTAAAACCTGATTGTAACAGCTGGTGAATTTCAAAAATGCAATCTGGACGTGAGGGCACTTTAGAAGAATGATATGCAATTAAATTCTGTTTTAAACTTGGAAAAAATGAAGGCAGGGAGTCTGTGAGGGATGATGAGAGGTGTGGGAGGAGTAAGGAAGTCAATACACCAGAGTTGATTGGCCAAAGAGTTAGGGTTACTATGTTGAGGTTTTAAGGGAGTTCAGGAAGAGATTCCGTCGGAAGAGGCCAGCACTCTTCAAATCGGGTCAATGGCATTTCCACCAGGACAATGCACCAGTCGACAACTCCATACTTGTCACAGACTATTTGACGAAGATGGGCATCAACATAGCTCCTCAGCCTCCCAAAGTCCAAAGCTTGCTCCCTGTGACTTTTGGTTATTCCCTAAGCTCAAGGAAAAACTTAGAGGCGGCTGTTATGAGACAATTGAGGAGATGAAAGAGGCTGTGACGAAGGTCATTGACACGCTCACACAAAAGGACTTCCATGGGGCCTTGAAGAAGTTGTTGGAACGGTACAACAAGTGCATTGCAGCCGGAGGAGATTACTTCGAAGGGGACTAGAGTTTCATGTGTGTACTATCAATAAAAGTGCCCATACGAAAAAAGTCTGGAAACTTATTTAATGATCTTTGTATGTCATGAATCAAAGAAACTAAACCAATACTGACAATTCTTTTCTGACTTATTTTCGTTTGTAAAATCATTAACAATGCATATGATAACCTTTTTTTATCAGTAAGGCTTGTATTAATTTCCCGACTGCTGTTAGTTCCTTTCTTTGTGAATTCCAGTGCATATACACAGAACTATTGATTATATATATGAAAATAAACTAATAAAATTATAAATAAATAATGCTGGACAGTTGTTTATTAAAAACTGTTTCTCCAAAATCATTATGCATATTAGATATTCTACGACACTGATAAACGCCATTTATTTGTACATATAATAGACATTGCACATTGATCATCTGTATTAATGATTTAACATGTAGACCGTTTTTATAGAATGCATAGAAATTTGCATTTACACGTATAGATTTGAGTTGCTGCTTCCCGCCAAAAAAATGTGTGATGAGAGAGGTTGGACGAGATTTGAATGTGGTCCAAAACTATCCTCTGAATTGATGATATATGAAAATTGTTTCTTACTCTTGTTCAACACTAGAAAGGAAAATAAGAACTTAAAATTCAGTCTTCTGCTAAAAAGGGAAGTAATTACTTCTTTCTTGTAAAGTTGCCTCCCTTACAAAGCGGTCAAAATATTTTTCTTTTAAAGTAATCTCCCCTGAAAAACGTTTTTTGAAAAAAGTTATCTCCCGTTATCTTCCTCTTTCTGTATACCATCTCGTCTTTAACACACAAAATTTTGATATCATTTGAGTTATTTGGATATTTGAGTTACAGTGATTAAAAATGTATTCGTTTTACTTTTTTTTTTTTTTACCCCATTAAAGTCTAACAACGAAAAGAAACTAAGAATCTAAAATGTGTCCTTATTTTTAGGTGGAAAATTTTGCTTCTTAAATTCAAATGAAGAAATATTTATTTATTCTATGAAGAATTTATTTTTTTTTAAAAAAGGTTTTTGAGTTAGACTGTGATTAAAAATAAATATATTTTGTTCTAAGGAATGTGAAAATTATTTGTTTAAAAAATCAGTTTTTGAATTATAGATAAACAATGTTCTGGTTTAATTTTTGCTATTCTTTTTTTTTTTTTACTCTCGAAAAATATAACATCATCAGTAGGTATAATGAAAATAAACTAAGAAATAAAAATTTGTCCTCACAATGAAAAAAAAGGCAACAAAAAAATCAAAGAATTAAAAATGTAAATTTTTCTCTATTACAATTTCTTTTTTGGTTTACATTTAAAAGAAATAACCCTTTGTTTGAAATGTTTTTATAGTTTTTTTAGTTCTTCGTAAAATTAAGAGGTTGTGTGTTTTTTTTTTTTTTTGCATTGAATTCAAATTTTACCTACAGAATCCATGTGATATTTAAATATGGAAGGGGGTGTGTACTGAAGAACTAAGGAATTCCATTTTTTTCTTTTTTTTTACTTACTTATGAAGAACTGTGATGAGTTCCACTAATTGATTGATTTCTAATTATAGAATCATATCATTTTATCAGTAAAAATGGCAAACCAAATTTTCTACTTTTCCTTATAAATATATTAAAGTGTATGTATGATTTTAATTTTCAATGATATCTCTTTTCTGAATTATAAGTCAATACGTACAAACGAAAATAGATGTGACTTCTTTATGTACATTAATGCCTATATGTTATGATAATAATATGCATGTTTGATGGTTTGTTTATTTTCCTATGTGTTTCGACTTTAATCTTTTTTCCGTATGAGAAATTATGATCGATAAATTTTGATTCAATAGGAAGTTTTCATTAGGGCTTGTAGATATTGCTATGTGAAAAAATATGATAATATGTATAAATGTATGTATAAAATACGTAGATGTTGTAATAATAACGACATTAATAATATAATAAATTCATAGTTTTTAACTAAAATACTTTTTAACATAAAATACTTTTGAGTAAATGTATTTAAAAAACAATTTACTTTAGTGACATTCTAATTACAAAGTCTATTAACCCTCTTCCTTTTTCTCTTTGATAGGACAGCCCCCCAGATATGTCCCGTTATAAATTATGTAAAAGCGGCCGGTGGAAGGTCTGTGTTGGGCTTAAACGTAAAGTCCCACTTACTTCCGCCCTAGAATCTGTGTTGACCTGCAGGAAATACTTACGAGTAAGTTACCTCTCTTTACTTTAACGAATTTAACTGATGGATTTTGTTGTGCAGTAATACTTGGTTATTAAAAAAAATGCTGGAGGTTGTCCCTATGGCATAAGGGGTAGTCTGCATACTGCACTGTGACATTGTAGTGATTTTGACCCCCAGTTGCTCTAATATATCCACTTTTGGACTAATGCCCTTAGGAAAGGCATGAACTGTCTTATCCCTCCAGCTATGAGTTAAACAGTTCCACTCCTGTTCTTCTATAAAGATGGCTTTGGCATTAGATAACCCATGAAGGTTGATATGCCATTAATTAAACAAGATCATTATACCATAGTATGGTGAGCTATGCTTGGTACTATCAAATTAAGAGATATCAATATTGATGATGGGTAAAAAAAATTGTTTGATCTCTGGATAGACATTGAATCTTGCAAGAAATTTGCATCTGTCTCATTTTTGATAATTTTTGTTGGTATATAATTATTTTCAAGAACTTTTTGTTAAAAAGTTCACAAAGCAGATGATATCCTGCAGAAACGACTAGGTGATGATATTTCATAACATATGCCTTGGTGGTCTAATATGCTATCACATAATCTGGATGGGTCTTATATGCCACCACATATGCCAAAGGGGTCTTATATGCCATAAAATGCAGTAGGTTTATTTTTTTTATTCATAACAGTATCCTATAAAGTATATCAGTGGACATTATGAAATGTATAAATCAATCTCTTTTTTATTTTTTTAGCTTACCCACACGACAAATGGATGGCAGCCTCTCTATTCTGCTAACGGACTTATTGTGAGCACTGACCAACACAAGGTAAGTAAATATGAGCCTCATCATTAGATGGCTAATTATGTATTTAATCCTGCGATAGCAAAAAAAGTTTGGTTTTAAAACATCTTTTTTTTTTTTTTTTATTCATAAAAACTCTTAATTCAAACTAGCTCTACTCTGCTTAAGAAAACTACCTTTTGTCACATCCTGGTGGAGAGGTTGGGTAAATACATAACAATTCTAAAGCTTTGGGGCATGTGGAGTACCCCCTTCATTTCCATTATCAGGTCCAATCAGAGCTGGAGTGGTAGTACCTCTAATGATCTCATCTATGGGTCAGATCATCTTCATCATGTCGTGCCATCAGCACGGATCTCCCTGACCCTCTCTCGCCACCCTTCTCTATTGTCCATCGCTTCCGGTAGATCTTCAAGGCTATATCCTGTATCGGCACAGAGCTGTTGTATGTAGGTTCTAGCTGGTTGTCCTGCCTTTGTTCATCCATGTGAAGGGGTCCACAGGAGTACGTCACTTATGAATTCATCCCTACTTCTCCAGCAGTGTCCTGCATGTCTGGTTCATCTAATTTTGATAGTTTTCATGATGAGTGGTACTATTTACCAACCCCTCCGCTCGGGCAGGATATGACACAAGGTCAATTTTTACGCGGAGTTTAACAGGTTTGAATTCAGAGTTTTCCTTCTCCTAGACTAGTTGCCTCAACAAGGCTGAAGAACCTAGTCCGTCCTACTATTTATCCATAGCTGGAGGGAGAATAAGGGGGTTCATACCTTTCCCAAGGGTATTTGCCCGAAAGTGAACGTAATAGCGCGATTGGAGTACGAACTCGCGTACTACGATTCCGCAGTTCATCGCTTTAACCATTACACCACGAGGACACCCCCATGATGAGTGGTAAGTGGCCGTACAACTGTTGCTTTGTGGGGTGCTGCCTCCTGGACTTGTTCAGTATTACTCGCAGCATTCTTGTGTAGTTGCTGTCAAGCTTTTTCTCCATATGTTTAGTTAGCGTCCATGTAGTGCATCCATACAGCAGTATTGACACGACCGCTGCTTGGAAAAAACTTTGTTTTATTTTATCTGTCAGGTCTGACTTCCATATGACCGATAGCCTATCAATAGCTGTCCATGCCTTTGCTCGTCACTGTTGATGTCTCAGTTAATGAGACACTACTTACTAGGTAGGTGAACTTGTCTACTAGTTTCAGAGAGCTACCATTTAGTGTGGAGATGTTGCCTCTTTGATTAAAGCACATGTATTCTGTCTTGTTTGCGTTGACATGGAGGCCTATTCTTGCAGCTGTTCGTTCCAGACTATGTTGCAGGGTTTTGGCTGGGGGGGGTGTATTTTTCAGAAGCGCTATGTCATTGGCGTAGTCCATGTCTGTAATTGTTTGTGCGGGGTACCTTCTGCTTCTTTGCTTTGTCACCTTAAAACCATTTTCTTTCATTTTATGGGTCAAATAGACCAGTTTAGAAATTATTAGTATTGATCAGGGGCGGGGACGGGACTAGTGCAACTCGTGCCCGGCACGACCAATAACTCGGTCAATGTTATTCAAAATGGATTAAAAATCATCCATTAATTTCAAGCAAACATACTTAGTCTGATCTCAATTAAATTATGTATCTATTCAAGTTTCGATCACTAAGTAGCCAAAAGTTCATAAATATATCTGGGAATAATACAACAATGCTGTTTTGAACGGATGGTCTTTGTCCGGCCACCGTCATATCCATTGAACATCCCATAAAATCAGCTATAATGTTGAACGTGCAATCTGTGACAGGCACTAGACCCTTATAATAACAGTAATGTTAGAGAAATACGCTTTTGGCTGTAGCCAATAGCAAGAGCAACTCAAACACCATGCTCAAAAATATTAGCACTATGTGACTGCTGACAGAGAGAGAGAGAGGGGGGGATAGCAGATTATAGTCGTCGCCGACGTCATCATCATCGCTATGGTAAATGTTGGTTAAACGGCGTGTTTTAATTCGTTTTTTCACTAACAGATCTCTATTTCTTTAATGAATGTTGCATATATTACATTCTGTAACTAAAATTTGTTTATTTGAATACATTTTCAACAAATATCTTTATTTTAAGCGAAATTGAAACTACTAGCTATGTTTGTGTATATTGTCATCAGTTTCTTTATTCTAATAAACATATTTTTCTTGTCATAGTAATGAACATCTTCTCTTTTCTTCTATACTTTTGAAAGAAAAAAAATATCTTATCTACTGTATTAACAAGACTACAAATTATATAGTATCTTGATTGTTTACAAAAAAAAACACCATGCAAGGTACGTTTGTCAATCTGTGCTATACAATGGAGAATCACGCAATAGCAACTATGATGACTTACTTTGGGTCCACGGACTGAAGTTGACAGAGGGGTGGGCACGAGTAGCAAAAATAGGCTAGAGTCGCCACTGGTATTGATAAGTAATGATAGTAAAACTATGTGCCAACAAATGATTATTATTATTATTCAATAGAAATAGTTAGCTGAAAACATTATTGTATATAAATAATGAGTATTGAATAGGAATACTTGAAACCATATAACTGTGTGCAGATTATTTGTATTAGATAGGAATACTTGAAACTATAAATTATTTGTATGAGAGTACTACTTGTTTGACTTGAGATTTCCGCTTCCTAGATTATTTGCCAGCCCAGTCGACTGGGAGAGGGTCTGCAGAATATGCCCAATGCATCCGCCATAAAACACAACCAACTAGATTGGTTGCCATATCGAGGGTAAAGAGCCCAATCTAACCTATTATTTACTCATAGCGAGAGAGAAAGTTGAATTCATATCTTTGCCCAGAGTATTAGTGTTGAATAGTGACAGAAAGAAGATTTCTTTGATACTATTTACCAACCCCTCCGCTTGGGCAGGATATGACACAAGGTCAATTTTTAAGCGGAGTTTAACAGGTTTGAATTCAGAGATTCCTTCTCCTAGACTAGTTGCCTAACCAAGGCTGAAGAACCTAGTCTGTCCTACTATTTACCCATAGCTGGAGGGAGAATAATTGGATTCATACCTTTCCCAAGGGTATTAGTGCTATGTGAAATGCAATCAGTCTCGTCCAGGATTTGAACTCGTGTCACCGTGACCATTTCCTACGACGATAACGACTACACCACTTTGATAGGCTGCGTTAGTTACGAGGGGGGGGTAAACAGGATGCATATCTGTGTCTTAAGATCAACAAAACATGGCGGAAATGCCACGTGAATTGGGTGGGTGGAGTGCCGGAAGGAAGTGTGACCATGAGAATTACGTGGGTTTCTGAAGGTTTTTGACCTGAAGTGAGAACAAAGGAGAATGAAGAAGCTGGCAGAAGAGCTGATTGACATCACACCACTCTTGGCACTAGCCTTGCACTAGATGGCCCAGGATTTGAGAGGTAGAGAGAGTTCTGGACTGTGAGACTCCTGCAAGTAGAAGAAGCATAAAGAAACAGACTCGCTCAAGTCAAAAGCAGGTATGATCCCAGAAGAAAGGGTTCCTTACGAAGGCCCTGAAGTTGAAAAACATATAGAAGCTGAGATGATTTGATGTTTTGAGTTGGCCTTGTACCAATCTTGCGAAAGAAGAATGAAGAAGCAGAGATGATTAAATGCATCTGTGAAAGCAGAATGAAGTTCTGTGAAAGCAGAATGAAGAAGAAGCAGTTCACTGAGGATTCTGCGTCTCTCTCTCTGTGTATATCTTAGCCGTTCCTTGATTCTCTCTTTCACTTCACTATTTCATACCTTCTGTAATAAAAGGAAAAGAAAAGAAGCAGACTATATTTTTATATATTAAGAAATGTTGTCTGTTTATTCCCAGTATATAACATTTGCGCTATGTGAACTACAAACAGCCATGCTGTGGATTTGAACACTGATTACCAAGTCCATTTCCTATGATGACACCTGTTAATGCCATGTGGTGACAGTATTGTACCTTGTTACATCTTGTCAGCTTTACATAGAAGAGTCTTTGAGTTCAGTTCTTGCAGAAACCTACAATTTTAATTTTTGTTTTCATCAAGCTAGTCTGGCAGACCTTCACAAGTGAGTTTGATTCTAAATGGGTGCTCTGTATTCTTGCCCCTGTGCCAAACTAAGCTAAGTGTAGTAAAGTACAATAGATGTTCATGAATATTTGTCAATTTTTGCCCTTTGTCTTTCAGGTGTCTGATTCTGTATCCTGCGTTCCCATGCAAGGCTCTTTGGCAGAAATGATTCACTGTTGTTTGGAGGAGGAGTTCAATTACCATGAAGGATTGATAATGGCACTGAATTTCATCTCAGCTGGAGCCTATCTACCTCCACAAACTTGTTATTTCTTCATGAAGGACATTCTCTTGGTGAGTCAGATGTCAATTTGGCCTGTGTTTTGGGTGGAAATTTGAATTTTAGATAATTGAGTAGGATCAGTAAGAAATTGCTTGAGTGTCATTTTACGTTTTACAATTCAATGTGAATAAATTATATATATATATATATATGTGTGTGTGTGTGGTTGTATATATATGTAAGTGTATAAAGTCTCTTCTGTGTTCATTGATTTATTTCAGTAAATTTCTACTTGTTTTTACTTGCCTAAGATCTTATATAGGAGAAACAAGTAGAAATTTACCAAATCAAATCAATGAACACTGAAGAGACTTTAAATCAGGCAATTTTTCCAATGCTTTAGTTATTCATAGTAGGTAAAGTTGGCGACTGCAGTTGAGGGTGACCAGAAGGCTCCCTTTTCAATAGCTACTACACCGTGGTGTAGGGGAGGGCGCTACTCCTTTCCCTGGATTGCTCCACTTCATCTTTGCTACGTACTTTATATTGCTGAGTGTTAAGCAAGGAGGTATCAAGTACCATTTTTAAAGTCTTTGGTATGATGTGACCTGGAATTGAACCCAGGTCTCCCGGACCATTGGTGAACACTCTACTCACTAGCCAACAAGCCGCAAAAAACCATACATTTGACCATCATTGCATTCATTCATAATAAAAACAAACGTAGAATTATAGAATCATCCACCATTTCACATTACAAAACCATATAACAGAGATCAGGATTTTATAAGTGTTATGGTACCTACCTACATTGTAATGGACTATTCCTCCTCAATATATACCACTCTACTTGACATTTGGAGAGATAACCACCAAGCTGCCTGACAGTACTGGAAGGACATTCCTAACTGTACTATAACACCTGTATTCTGTATATTTGTTCTGTTATTGTAATATATTTGTTTCACCCTACTTCTCTTGTCTGCATGTCTTCATTTTGACCCCTAAACGCCACAACAAGATATCATCTTACTTAGCTAATCATCATCATGTTGTGCTGGTAGCACAGATATCCCTGACCCTCTCTCGCCACTCCTCCCTATCGTTCATCGCCCTAGGCAGGTCTTCAGGACAACATCCAGTATCCTCACATAGCTGCTGAATGTATGTTCGTGCTGGTCGTCCTGCTTTTGCACGGCCATGTGTGGGGGGGGTCCATAAGAGTACATCTCTTATGAGTTCGTCCCTGCTTCTCCAGCAGTGTCCTGCATGTCTGGTTCGTCTAACTTGAATAGTTTTCGTGATAGGAGGCAGGTGGCCGTACAGTTGGTGTCTTGTGGGGTGTTGCCGCCAGGACTTGTTCAAGATTGCTCGCAGCATTCTTGTGTAATTGCCGTCTAGCTTCTTCTCCAGCCGTTTTGTTAGAGTCCATGTACACAAATAATGATAATTAAACATATATCTCTATCCACCTTCCAACTAGATACACTTGTAATATAATGGCCGAAGGATTTTGTTTTATATATCTTGCCTTTCGGTTTACTTAGGCTGAGAACCTTTTGCTTAGCACATGGGTTAGTTAGGTGCAACATGAGATCAGGTGTTCACGTCATTCAGAGATGTCAAAATAAAAATCCCAGATAGAAAATGGGACCAGGAGGTGTGAATGACATCATGCACTGGAAGCGTGCGCGGAGGATTTTGGGGATTTGAAAAAAGTCAGTGAGTTGAGTTCCTGCCTCAGAAGAAGATGGTTGACTTTCAGGGCTTGCCAAGGCCTTGCGGCGGGTGCCGCATGTGGTTTGGGCCAGATGGAAAAGTCAGCATAGAAAGATTGTGTATTTCTCTCCTCATGTCGAAAAACCTTTTAACTCAAAGGTAATAAAAAGTTTTGTATCTGAACTAAGAAGTCGTAAGTGTTTTGTGTTTCGGGATTCCTATGTTATATATATGTGCGTTATGAACATTCTATGTATATTTGACATATTCATGTATGGCTATGTTACACACTGACTCTCTCTGTCCACAATATTTTTCCTTTTCTTCATGCTATTTCTTTTTCTCTCTTATTTCTTCTTTCTTTCTTTCTTTTTCTACCAATACAAACTGATTTTTTACAGACGCTGTGTTTCTCCTTAACCTTTTAAAAAAAACTTTACATTTCATGACATAATCTTTTTTCGTAAATTTTTTTTCTGTATTCATTAAACCATTATTTAGAATTCAAAATTCCCACCCTGAAGATGACCTAAAATATTTTCTCAAGATATACCTTCCCCTTGAAATTTTTGTAATTTCATATCTTGGAACTTTTCATTCATTGGTCGAAATGCATCAGTGGACTTTAACTAATATTATTAATTAATTTTCTCATCTATTTATATGTACTTTTCTTTCTGTTTTCTTCTTTTTACAACATATATATATGTGTGTGTGTGTGTGTGTGTGTGTGTATTCCTAGTACTTTCTGCCCGACTTTGGGCCATCATCAGGGGAGGATCTATTACAAAAGTGATATAACTTTTGTTTTAACATATTACTACTATGTAAGAGCGTCTTTACTGTTGAAGATTATGGTGTTTGCTTTTAAATGGGTTTCTATATAACTATGGACAATGCATAAATGAATTCCCCCCGAATACGATAACTCTGCACTACTGAGGTACCATTTTACAATCCCCATGGAAATATATTCATCCAAAAAGATGGAATTGCAATGGGATCAGTTAGGGACCAATTTCATTAATTTTTACATGTCAGACTTTGAAAATAAGGTTTTCAATACCATCAATAAACCTAATATTTATCTAAGGTACGCTGATGACATACTCCTTCTCACTAATAGCACTGATGAAATTAACACAATACAAGAGACCTTTCAAAATAATTCTGTTCTTAATTTCACACAAGAAATAAATATCAACAATAAAATCCCATTTCTTAGTGTACTAATTGACACAAGCAATATAGACCGATTTACCACCTCCATATATAAAAAAACTTACCAACATTAATCCCTGCACCCTCAATTTCCATTGTGAATGCCTCTTCCATTAAAAAAGAACAATCATAAAAACACTTATTTCCAGACCTAAACTACTATATTCCTTAACGAACTTAAAAATATAAAACAGACCCTTATTAATAATGGGTTTCCCAACTTCATTATTGATATAGAAATGAAACATTTCATTAATAAAACTGAACAACATAACATAGACAATACTCTAAACCATGATCGATCAATAAAGCTTTACTACAAAAACCAATTTCATAGAAATTATAAGATAGACGAACATGTATTAAAAAACCTTATCCAAAAAAAATGTTCTCCCTTCTGATCCTACCAAAAAAAATAAGACCTATCATTTACTACAACAAATTTAAAACCAATCTAATTATTTCCAATGAAATGTCTCCAATGAAAATAATGTGGACATTGGTCTTACCACTATGACTTTCAAAATGTCTTACTATGCATCTTAATGATTCTAGCTCCATAGCCCCTACATCTTAAAAGCCCTCTATTCCCAAATCCAAATTTTGAAAAATTCTAATTGAAAACCCTACTATAATAGCACTCACAATTAATAAGCTACAACTATAAATCCTAGAAGTCCTACATATAAAAACAAAAAACCTAGAATCGATTGAGTTAGCTTTGAAAATAGAAACAATGTTTTGAAATGCCTTTAGTCCTTTTTATTTCAAATATTCTATTTCTGTTGATAGCGTTTTGTTTTAAATTCGTTCAGTGTCATCAGCACCTCAGTTTAATCCAACAATATGTTTACATAATTTTTGCAATATTATAAAAAACCTAAAACCTTTTTAAAAAGACAATCTTTACACTTGCAAACAACCCCTGATGACGACCTATGAAAGGTCTGAAAGTGCTTAGGACAATTTCAGTAAATTCATCTCCTAACTCCAACCTAAAACTAAAACATTTGTCAGGAAACTTATAAAATTATAAAGATAAAATGTATCTTTATTATTTAATCAAACATGCATATATAAATATATAAGCGTGTTCTGTTAAAGATTGCGGAACATTTTCTTTTTAAGATCTTTAAGTGAAGACGTTCAAGTCTTATTATTTTCCTTATGTCTGGGTTGAGGTGGCAAAGAAAGTGCCTCGTATTAGCCCATGTGTTTTTGACCATTTTCTTGTTCATCCTTATGGGTGGTTGTGTTTGATTGATTGTTGCTGTAAGTTTCTATATTTATTTGGAATGTGTTTTTTTTTTTTCAATATCTAGTTGGGTCATTCTGTTAAGAGGGGTGCTAGGGTTAGTTATTGAATATGTTTAATATATTAACACCTGTATTGAATGCTATTTTATTTATATTTATTTTTTATGGTTATTGCTTTGGTGATTTTTATTGTTATTTTTAGATATGATTTTTGTATCATTAATTTGTCAGTGTTGTTATACTTTGTTAATAGATGCTATTTTATGACGCTTATGTCCGAGAGGTGATATTTAAAGTAACAAGAGAGTGTAGTTGTAGTATAGCTAATGTGGGTACTAGATTTTTTGTTATTTTCCAAGAGAGATTCTTGAAATGGACATGGAAATCTATAAATTATATTGGTTTGGTTTAGGAAAGTTTTGGGGGAGTTTGTGTTATTTTTAACTGTGAAGTTTGACGTTTTAAATTTTGTGTTATAGATAATGAGTTATAATTGTTTTGGTTGTTCACTGGGTTTAATGTGTCTGTGTATAATGTTGCTTATTTTTTGCTCATCTAATTTGTAGTTTTTATGCATTTGATTCTTGTAAAATAAATTCATTCTGTTAGTATTATTATTGTTATTATTATTTTTATGGATGTTATGGAGATAAACTTTTATTTGATTGTTGATTAGTTTATTAGGGAAGTTATTAAATAGGGTTTGTTTTATATTAGTTCTTTGTAAAATATTGTCATAGATGAGTCTATGTGATAGGCTCTATAGATTCATTTTTTTTTATAAGGGCTATTTTATATTTTGGGGAGCATTCATTGCGGTAGTTAAGTTACGTGGAATTGTGACTGGTTGATTTTTTTGGCATAGGAATTTTATGAATTTGTCATTGTTGCTGGAGTTTGTAAGAATGTCGATGAAATAAGAACAAAACACCCAAAAAGATTCCAGGTAGGCCAGAAAAACTCAGCCATTTTGTGTTTTTTTTTCTTTTTTAATTCTGTTTCATTTCTATTTGTTTCAGAAAAACAAAAGTGCTGAGCTGAATTTGCTGTGTTATGAAGTTTTAATGAAGAATCTTAGTTTGTTTCCTCCTGGTCCCCAATTTGGGGCCAGGCGACAGATCTACCTGCAGACTTTGCTAGAAGCAGAACGGAATGGCCATTACAACAGCAAGTGGGAATTCTTGAAAGATGTCATCACGTATGTTCTCTCAATTCTTTTATATAAAACTTTCCGGTTTAATTGCACCATTTTTTTTTTTTTTCACAAATCTTCAATTTGGTAGTGACTGATTAAAAAAAATTCAAGTGATCCTATCTTACTTTCACAATAGAATATCTCATATCTTGAGTTATTTTTTCTCTGATGAAGCAGTGTCAACCGTTTTAAATTTTTGACTAATATTTCTTTCATTTTAATTTCAATTGATTTTTATTACGTTTGTATTAGTATTTGTAATATCTTGATTTTGATTACATTTAGATGTAGCATTGTCAGCCATTATGAATTTTGTTCATCTTTTGTTAAAATATTTCATGTTAAACTGAATGAAGTGCATATTTATCCAAAACCTTTTGTCATGAGTAGAATGTGACACAAGGTCAATTTTTAGGTGGAGTACAGCTGTTTTTAAAATTTTATTTTGATGTAAAAAATCAAATGGCCATTCTGACTTTCCAATGCATTGCTTCTGGCTGTACATGTAATCTGATAAATAAATTACATTTTTGCTTCTGCAATTATATATAATTATATATAATATCTAAAGATGAGTTATATATAATTATATATAATATCTAAAGATGAGTTGAGGATTATTCTATTTGAGAATGTATAAGAGGATTCTAATAAATCTCCAGGAGTGCTCAATGTATGATAATTAATATATGAATTTATTAATTTCATACAGAGCAAATTGATATAATTGGAAGAAAAACTCAAGCAAACCGTCATTTGGCTCTTATAAATTTATTTCATTTGGACACTCCATAAGAGAAACAAACCTCTTCTGATAGCCATCGCATAAAGGAGAGAAAAAAAAATTTATAATTTTTTTTTTTATAATTCTTATAATTAAATTTTTTTTCTCCATTGTGTGATGGCTATTGGAAGAGGTTGTTTTCTCTTATGGAGTGTCCAGCTGAGATAAAATTATAATATTATATATAATATATTATATTAATGGTTTGTTGTGTTTTTTCCTATTATATATATATATATATATATATATATATATATATATATATAATGAAAATAAGTGGAAAGGTGGATAAATCAGATACTTACAAAGGGTTTAGTCGTAGTGATATTTCATTCTTTACTTAAAGAATTTCTTCAGAGTAAACATTTTTTTGTGTTTTTCTACATTCAAGCAAATGAGGAAATATATAAAATAACGGAGAAAATAAAGGTATAAAAAGAGAGAGGGTCTAAGTAAAAGGGGCAGGTAAGGGAAGAAATAGAGAGGGAAATAGATATGAATTTAAATGATGGTTTTAGGGGTTATTGGTTTTGACTGTAACTGTCTGCATATATGGTGGAACTTGAATGAGTCAAATGTATCAGGTTTCATCAGAAATTTGATCAGATGAAAGTGGATTAATTTTAGTTGGAAAAAAGAAAATACATACAAAAATAAAGCATTGCATTATATATCATAAAATAAATACAATATGTACTAAGTGAACAGTAAAAGAAGTTATTGATAATACAAATCTATCTCCCAAGATTTTTTTTTTCTCTTTTGAATAATTTTTTGTATGTGTCTGTTTCAGGTCATCATTACAAGTGGACAAAAAACGGTCTGATCATGGCATGTCTGAAGGCAGTTTGCTATTGCTCAAGTTTTTATTAGCAGTATTTGAACAAGATTTCAGTGAACACGTGAAAAGGTGAAAACATTTCATTGATACATAAATTTCTGCATTTTCTTAATTTGACTAAATTAAACATTATAAATCAAAGGAATAAAGAAAACATTCAGTGAAAATTTACAAAAAAAACATTCAGTGAAAATTTACAAAAAAAACATTCAGTGAAAATTTACAAAAAAAACATTCAGTGAAAATTTACAAAAAAAACATTCAGTGAAAATTTACAAAAAAAACATTCAGTGAAAATTTACAAAAAAACATTCAGTGAAAATTTACAAAAAAACATTCAGTGAAAATTTACAAAAAACACTCAATGGAAATAAAAGAAAATACTCGGTAAAAATAAAAGAAAAACACCCAGAAAAATCTAAAAAACACTCAGGGAACAATGATATCCAGTAAAGTCTTATGATCATTATTGTGTATTTCTTTAAGAAAACACTTGACCATAAAAAGCTGTATCTGAAAGTTGAGATACCCAAAATGTATCTATAACTCGGTTCCTGGTTGTTGGTTGGTTGGTTGGTTTTATGGCATATTAACCTTTTGGGGACATTTAACGCTGAATTAAGAGTTTAGTATGAGTGCAGTTTTTTGATTACACTCAGTTAAATGTAAAAACAATTCAATTTAGCATGTGAGGCTGTTGTTATGAGACAATTGAGGAGATGAAAGAGGCTGTGACGAAGCTCATTGACACGCTCAGACAATAAACTATCAAATTGTTTAGTGTCATATCCCGGATACTCATTACCCCTCTGCTGAGATGCAGTTAGTGTATTCTGCAGTCCCAGCTGACTAGGCCATTAGCTCCTGGTGGTTGAATTTACTCAAAAACTAATTTTACTTTCATTGCTTCATAAATCTAAGGGTACTGTTTTGAAAAGTTTATTCTAAAATGCTTTGCTTTTTCTAATAATTTGGATCCTAACAGATGCAGAGGTTTAGTATTACAAGCATCTTTCAATAAATAACTCATTACCCCAGTGGGTAGAGTGTTCGCCAATGGTCTGGAAGACGTGGGTTTGAACCCAGGTCGAGTCATACCAAAGACTTTAAAAATGGTGCTTGATACCTCCTTGCTTAATCCTCAGCAATATAAGGTATGTATCGAGGGTAAAGTGGAGCAATCCAGGGAAAGGAGTTGCGCCCTCTCCTACATTTCGATGTTGTAGCTATTGAAAAGGGAGCCTTCTGGTTGCTCTCGACTACAGTCGCCAACTTTACTTTTATCTATCTATATATCAGGGGAGTTTTTTTTGAAAAATGCAAAATCTTTTTTTTTCCCCAGAATTTTTTCAATAAATGTAAACTCTGCATTGTTTGGAATTGGTTTAGAGTAAAATTTATTTCAATCTTGCTAAAATATTTGTTTTGAGGCTATTCAAAATGGCGCATATCAAACAGGTTGCTCCAGGCTTAAACAGAGGTCTGTCACCAAGTTTTTGGTAGCTGAGAAGTGCAAACCATGTGAAATTTACAGAAGAATGTATGATATGTACAGAGAATCTTGTTTTAGTAAAAAAAAAAATCTTTACAAATTGGCTAAACATGGGTTTGTTACCACGAGCCTGAGGAGAAAAGACAGTCTATGGAATGGAAAAACACTGACTCTTTGGTAAATAAAAAAATTCTGGGTGCAGTAGCCAGTAAAGAAGGTCATACTGACAGTCTTCTGGGTTATGAAAGGACCCATCACTATTGATTTCCTTGAAAAAGGTGCAACTGTAAACAGTGCATTCTATTGCTAACTTTGTAGGCAAAATTTACCTTTTTTATTGAATGACCCTTGAATAATAGTTACATATTTGTGAGATACACTCTGTGTGTGTATTGGTTTCTGACTTTCTTTTTCTGAGAAAAGACATGAATTTTCAGTTCTTGGAATTTATTGCAAATATTCTGTTCTTAATTCTAAGGAAAACTCTGAACCTGATATTTTCCTTCCAAATTCTTCCCACATTTCTAGTCAAACAAACATTCCAGTCTTTGAAATTAATAAAGTTTTTTAAAATTCATAGTTTTTTTTCCAACTGTGATAAATGTAAGTGGTTATCAATGAGAAGGAAAATTGAAGTAAATTTTACAAAAAGACAATAGATGTTGTTAGAAAAACATTTTAGAATTATGAGGTCAAAGTTTAATTGTGATATCATTAATTTCTTTTATTTCCAGCCGGAAGCAACATGCCAACAGTGAAGGCAGCAGCAGCAGCAAAGTGTCCCCATGTCTATTGCAGTCAGTCATGTGGGGCTCCAGTTACGGACAGACAGTCAACAAATCATGCACAGAGTTAAAGGAATTCCTGCGCAAAATACTAAATGCAGACCTTCCAGAATTATTTAGAGTAAGTAGATTTGAGGACGTGTGGAATTTTATTTATTTTTATTTCAATTTACTTTATTTTTTGGTACTCTGCGAGTGCTGAGGTCTGGATATACTCACAAAGTATCCCTTACAAAATGTTATGGTGGTGTTAGCTGCAAAAATTTCTGTATCTTGTAAAGATGATGAAATCTTTACAGAACCAAATGACATTATTAAATTTGATTTGTTTATATGATTTTTAATGTATTTGGAATTAAAATGATTGTCATGTCTTTATTGTTATTAATGTGGACCCCTGCATATGGCCACTCAAAAGCAGGATGACCAGCTCGAATATACATACAGCAGCTATGTGATGATACGGGATGTAACCTTGAAGACCTGCCGGAGGCGATGAATGATAGGGAGACGTGGAGAGAGAGGGTCAGGGATATCCGTGCTGGCCGTACGATATGATGATGATGAATGAACAAAGTGACATAGTTTATCGTAGTCTGATTTTTTTTTGTATTAAAAATTGATGGAATCTTTTTTAATTCAAAATTGATTTAAAAAATCATTTAAAAATTAAGATCAAACTCTATCACTTTGATTAGTTATTGATTCTTTATGAACAAAGTGACATAGTTTAACTTAATTTGATTTTTCAAACAAGTTTTAATTCCTTTAAATCAAAAACACTCTCTCATCTTCATTGCTATTATTGAACAAAGTGACATGGTCTAATTTGATTTTTTAACAGGATTTTCAATTTATGAAAAAAACAAACTTTGATTTTATTCATTGCCAGCATAAGACATAACATTTTAAGTATCCCCTGCAGAGGGTTAAGACCCCCCCCCAAAAAAAAGGTTGTCCTAGATATGACACTAAACTGATGTTGAGGCTCCAGCTCTGAAGATCTGATGAGTGGGAAGTTGCTTTCTATTGGCATTACTCTCAGGTCCACTCTGACCCAGAGTGGTAGTACCTGTTAGAGTTCTATCTGTAGGTCAAATAGATGTTTAAAAATTATTTTATTTTTGATGATATATAACTGCAAATTATTTTTATTAAAATTATTACTTGAAGCTATAATTGTTTACTTAAGATTATTATTAGTTACTTTAAACCATATAACTGTGTGCAAACACATGATCATGAAGTGATTACTTGAAATTGTATAATTATTGGTATTAAATAGGAATACTTGAAACCATATAACTGTGTGCAAACACATGATCATGAAGTGATTACTTGAAATTGTATAATTATTGGTATTAAATAGGAATACTTGAAACCATATAACTGTGTGCAAACACATGATCATGAAGTGATTACTTGAAATTGTATAATTATTGGTATTAAATAGGAATACTTGAAACCATATAACTGTGTGCAAACACATGATCATGAAGTGATTACTTGAAATTGTATAATTATTGGTATTAAATAGGAATACTTGAAACCATATAACTGTGTGCAAACACATGATCATGAAGTGATTACTTGAAATTGTATAATTATTGGTATTAAATAGGAATACTTGAAACCATATAACTGTGTGCAAAATATTTGTATAAGATAGGAATACTTAATGTTATATAGCTGAGTGCAAAAAACTCTTAGTATAACTTTTTTGAATTAGAAAATGATGGAATTTTAAAAATTTTAAATGAATTAAAAATCATTTAAAAATTAAAATTAAATTCTATCGCTTTTAGTAATCTTCTTTACTGCTATTATTGAACAAAGCCGACATAGTTTTACCTTATTTGATTATTAAGATTGATTTTGAATTTATTTTGAATGTAGATTTCATTATGCTTTAGTGATGTTAGATAGCAATAGGAAGATTCTTTTGACATGCCATATAAGTTGTGTGGGTGGCATGTCAGGATGTGCACCTGTTTCCTCGAGTAAACAGAATGATGCCCCAGCAGAAATGCAGTGATGGTTGCATAACAAGATGTCCACCTATTTCCTTAGGTAATCAGGATGCAGATGTTTCCTCTGTGAAAGTGCTGTGTAGGTTGTGTGGGTGACATGCTAGATAGGAGGTGTGTCCACGTGTGACACTTAGGCAGGAAGTGTGACCATGGAGATTGCGTGGGTGTACAGAAAATTATATAAACCAGGAAAGAATTTCGACCTTAGCAGAATGAAGCGGAAAGGTTTCACAGGAAAACTGCATCATCGTCCCTGTGTGTGGGTATTTCGGTCATCTCCTACTCACTCTTACACTACCCATACACGCATTTTAGGTAATAAAGAAAAACAAAAAAAGAAGCAGATTTTGTTTTTATACATCAGCGTTTTGTAGTTCTTCCTTGTATACAACAGTATTACATGACCATTACATTAGAGTTATTATACTGTACATCTGCATTCATGATTAGAAATCTATTTCATTAATCCTCTTTAGATCTACCTGACCATTATATTGGAATCAATGTGCTAGAGGATAACTTTGAATCTGTGATTAATGGCTCTGCGAAAAAAGAAACAAAACAAAAATCCTCTACTTTGATTAAATGAAGAATCTGTTGAGCCCGTATGACCATTATATATCAGTCACTGTATCATATAACCATATTTATAATCAAAACTTTGGATATGTAAATGGATATGAAAAAATGTTCTTATTCCCCACGATGATGACAGTTATGCTAAGATTCCTTTTGACGATTATGTTAGAGTCAAATTTGGAATGAGAATGTTTGATTTTTTATTCTAAACTTCGACAGTCTAGTTTTGTTACTCTGTTTTGCATGCAGAAAAATTGATGTGTTTTAAAGGAACATTGACATTTTAAAGTCCTTTTGTTGGATTGGCTGAGGTCAGCATTGTTGGTTATAGTCAGACTCAAGCGTTAGTAGTATGTGCGACATGGTGTTCACTTGTGACAACTGATCTGTACTGCTGTTGACCACTTCTTATATTTCCTCTATATCTGTGCTGTATAGTCATATTTGCATAGAACGTGCATATGTCTGTGCAAATATGCATATTGTGAGCTGGCCGTGTCACTTCATAAAATCGTCCCCGAATAACATTCTTCCAGCCACCACAGACTTTTAGGGGGTAATGACTAACGTGTAGGACTGGAACCTTGCTATTATGTTCACTTTTGGACTAATGCCCTTAGGAAAGGTATTGGACCACCTTATCCCACCCTCATAGCTATGGGTTAAATAGTATCACTGTGGTTCTTCTATAAGGGTGGCTTTGGCATTAAATAACCCACAAAGGCTGATATGCCATTAAACAAAGAAACCTTAAATAGTACCACTACTGTTCTTCTTGACTGGTCCATTGGCCTAGTGGTTTGAGTGTTTGCCAATGGCCACTGGAGACTGGGGTTCAATCTCTGGTCAAGTCCAAAAACTCAAAAAATGCTAATTGATGCCTCTTTACTTAACACTCAGCATTATACAGTATGGATCAAGGGTAAAGTGGATGTTTGGTTTGGTTTGTTGGGTTTTATGGCATATCAACCTTTGTAGGTTATTTAACGCCAAATCCACTCCTACGTAAATAATCCGCTCTACTTAAAACAATTCAGTTTAGCATAAGTACACAGTTTAACTGTCAAAAACATCTCCATTTCAAACTATTCAAGCAGTTATATGTAACAATTCAGTTAAGTGTAAATACAGTTCCTATGTTGAAAAACAGCTCTATTTCAAACAATTCAGTCAAGCATAAGCATGCAGTTTAAATGTAAGTACAGTTTAATTGTCAAAAACATTTCTATTTCAAGCTATTCAGTTTACTCAAACAATTCATTTTAGCATAAGTATGCTGTTCTATTTAACCCATACATAGAGCCCTATCAGGTGCTACCACTCCGGGCCAGAGTGGACCTGGGAGCAGTGGCAGTGAAAGGGTACTCTGCATTTCCCAAAGCTCCAGCACTGCTGGAACCTCACCATCAGATTGTTTAGTGTCATATCCAGGACACTCGAAAGGGGGGGTCTAATCCCTCTTCAGAGGTGCAGTCAGTGTATTCTACAGCCCCAGCTGACTGGGTCAGGTAAAGTGGAGCAATCCAGGGAAAGGAGTAGCACCCTTTCCTATACCTCAGTGTAGTAGCTATTGAAAAGAGAGCCTTTGGGTCACCCTTAACTATCGTTGCCAACTTTACTTCTACTTTTACTGGTCTTCTATAAGGGTAGCTTTGGCATTAAATAACCCTCAAAGTTTGATATGCTATTAAAGAAACTAAACCTTTAAAATGTTTTTTTCTCACTAAATGTTTGTTTCGTTTTGTTTTGTTTTGCAGAAGGAGGTTCTGTCATTGGTACTGAGCCTGATCTCAATGGTGGCTGAATATTTGCGTCAAACTTGTCTGCCCGTCAGTTCTTCCCTCAAAGACTACCTCAGTTTACCCCTGCAAGGAATGAAGCTCAACGTCTTTATTCATGAACTTGGCAAAGAAGTCTACTGTTAGTCTCCTTTGCAGACTTATATGTATATACAAAAATGTGTATGGATGTACAAGCATGTTATCAATATTTCACTTGGTGGGTTCGTAGTAGACCAAATGCGATATAATTTGGAGAGTGCTTAATATATGTGATAGAGCTATTATATATATAATAGTAAATGAATATATATTAGATTTTGTACAACCATTAGTTTCAATCTCATCTCATGACAGGCATGAAACCAATGGTTGCAGATAAGCAACCTTATTATTAAATATATATAAAAGCTAATATATATTTATATATCATTATTATATATATATATATATATATGTATACTTTCTTTACGAAAAAACCAAAGACCGGTTACTTTAGGATTATAAATTTATTTCCATCCTGTTTTGTGTTTCTGATGTCAACCAAAAAATATAACAGGACTTCTTCAGATCTTAATGGATAAAATAAATCAGAATAGACACGGGAGTGGGGGGAGGAAGAGGGGTGAAGAGTTATCTCCTCGTTTTTTTTAACTTCCGTCTTTTTATTTGTTTATTTATTTTATTTATTTTTATTTTTCTAATTTTACCGTCGGTTGGAATTATGGTAATTTAACTTTTCTATTTATTGTCTTTATTTTCTTTTTTTGTTAAGTTCGATAATTAACTTTTTTAGTGTTTTTTTTTAATATAATAAATTTTTTGTAAGGGAAATATTAATATTTATATTAATTTCGAGTCTATTTCCTCAGTTACCTATTTTTTTCATGTACGTATATCAGATACGTTTTTTCCTTTTCTTTATTTTTATTTTATTTTATTTTATTGTTTATTTATTTTATTTTATTTTCTTTTCTTTATTTTTATTTTATTTTATTTTAGTTCATTTAACTTATTTCTCAATTTATTTCTATGTTTTTTTAGGGACAACTTTTTTGTTTTTTTTAAATGTTCAGCTTTTGAATTATTTTCTAGTCCTGAAGGAATTACTCCCAACTCTGGTTTAACTGGACCGAATAATACCTCTCTCTCTCTCTATATATATATATATATATATATATATATATATATGTGAGAGAGAGAGAGAAAGAATAAAGTTGGGAATGAAAATTGATGGCGTGATAAAGAAAACAGTTTTAAAAATCATATTTGCAGACAAATTTATTTATAAGGATTTGTATGGATGTACATACATGTGTTTTTGTGTGTGTGTGTGTGTGTGTATGTATATATATATATATATATATCCATTGGCATAACTGTTAGAGTTTGCCATAGGTTTGGGAGACCAGGGTTCAATCCCAGGTCAAGTCATACCAAAGGCTCAAAAATGCTACTTGATGTTTCCTTGCTTAATACTTAGCATTATAAGGTATGGATCAAGGGTAAGTGGCACAGTCCAGGAAAAGGAGTAGAACCCTCTCCTACATCTTGGTGTAGTAGCTATTGAAAAGGGAGCCTTTGGTTTGCCCTTGACTATGGTTGGCCATCTTACTTATATGTATAATCTATTGGAGAAAAAAAACCTAGATAGCTGACATAAAAATTTTATCAAGATAGTTGATGTAGTTTATGACCACTTAATATTTGGTAAGGTATCCATTACTATCAATTACTGCCTGACAGCATCTGGTCATGCTTTCAATAAGTTATTGACAATGATCATGTGGTAATTGTTGCCAGCAATTGATCAATATGTAAAAATTCTGGTTGATATATATTTTTTTATGCTTATATTTTTTTATGCTTTTTTCCTGCCTTCTTTATTCAGTTTCTTTTTCCTTGAATTATTTTTTTAAAATGACTTATGTAAATTTATTTATTTATTTTAATGTAAGTAATTTTTTTTTTTAATCTTTTCCTTTTTTTTGGTGTGTGAGAACTTTTCTGATATTTAAAAAATTTTTTTGATTGCAAGGGATGACTTCTTTCCCTGGATTGCTCTACTTTACCCTTGATCCGTACCTTATAATGCTGAGTGTTAAGGAGGCATCAAGTACCATTTTTTGAGTCTTTGGTATGACTCGACCTGGGATTGAACCCAGGTCTCCCGGGCCATTGGCGAACACTCTAACCGCTAGGCCAATGTCCGGTATAAAAATTTATTTGAAATAGAATAATTATTTGAAATAGAACTGTTTTTTGACATTGAAACTGTGTACTTATGCTAAACTGAATTGTTTGAAATGGAATTGTTTATTTATATATATATTACAAGTACTCATTGGTCTAGTGGGTAGAGTGTCCACCAATGGTCTGGGAGACCTGGGTTCAATCCCAGGTCGAGTCATACCAAAGACTTTGAAAATGGTACTTGATACCTCCTTGCTTAACACTCAGCAGTATAAGGTACGTATCAAGGGTAAAGTGGAACAATCCAGGGAAAGGAGTAACGCCCTCCTCTACATCTCAATCTAGTAGCTATTGAAAAGGCTGCTTTCTGGTCGCCCTCGACTTGATCGATTTTTTTTTTTTTTTTTTTTTTCAAAAGTAATATTGGGGAAAGTCCCTGTAGTAAGCAAAAGTGCTAGACTCAGAGTAAGTGAGTTTGAACTTCAATTGTGTTATTACATTCATTTTTGGATAAATATCCCCTTATCACTCTCTATTATGAGTTATATAGTATCACTGGATAGCTTTGGCATTAAATAAACCACAAAGTTTGATATGCCATTAAAAAAAGCAAATCAAACCAAAATTACCAGGCATGTGAGTGGCTGGTATTGGCATGGTCCCAGGCTGTACCTGCTAGGCAGGGTGGAGTTTATTATTTGGCACCTGACATGCCCTAAAAGGAGATGCCCGTAGTGTAATGGTTATCGTCATAGGAAATGGACATGGCGACTTGAGTTCAAATCCTGGAGCAGGCTTACTGTGTTTCCCATTGCACTAATACCCTTGGGAAAGGTCTGAATCCGATTATTCTCTCTCCAGCTATCGGTAAATAGTAGGGCAGATGGGGTTCTTTAGCATTGGTTAGGCAACCTGTCTAAGAGAAGGAAAACTGAATCAAACCTGTTAAGCTCTGCTGAAAAATTGACCTTGTGTCACATCCTGCCAGTATAGAGGGGTTGGGTAAATACATGAAAGGAGAATGCTGTGATTGAACCAAGAATTTTTTTTGGAATTGCTATGCATGAGTCTCAATTCATGTAGCGCTCTCCACTATAAAATAACTTTTCATCAGATGTTGAGTTTCGTTGTATCGCTACTCTTCAGGGTGGTTAGACACGCAAGATGTTTCAAGCTGGGATTGAAACCCAGCTGATTTTACATCTCTCAAATATCTTACCACTGAGCCAACATCATTCTCTAATCAGTGAAGGAATTTTTTACGTATATATTTTTTCATGTACGTTATTGGCTACTGGGAGTGCTCAATTCATTTGAAGAGCTATTGTGTTTCAGTTCATGTGGTAGCTGACCAATTCTCTACGAGAAGGTGGAGGGTGGATTTGTAAATGAATAGTTTCTAAGTAACATTTTTATACAAGCAAGAGCTCATTTGCTTGCACACAGTTAAATAGTTTCAGGTATTCCTATCTAACACTAATAATTCTATTTAATATTAATTATTTGTTTGCACACAGTTAAATGGTTTCAAGTATTACTGTCTTGCACTAACAGTTCAATTTAACATCAGTCATTTGTTAAATAGTTCTATTTCATCCATAAATGGGACCCTAACAGGTACCACCATTTCGGGTCAGAGTGTACCTGGGAGTAATGGCGATGAAGCAGTATTTCACTTCCCCCAAATCTCCAGGATTGGAGCCTCATCATCAGAGGGTTTAGTGTTATATCAAGGACACTCGTTAGGAGAGAGAGATTCAGTAGGTGTATTCTACAGCCCTAGCCGATATATTTTCCCTAAGTTTTTGTATTTTGTGTTTTTAAACATCCATCGTTGATTTAACATCACTAATATCATCCCTCGCAATCCTGTTCATTAGAACCAAAACGCTGTAGTGTTGACTTTGCTTCTCAATAAATCTCTCCTTCTACTTGGATTACCTTGTTATCAATTTTTTCTCTACGTATTGTTAGATTACAGTCCATTATTTATTTCCATATATATGTGATGTTGTATCTTTTGAATTTTATTACACTTACAGTATTCATTTGTTAAATGAAGTGAAAAATGAGAAAATTCTAAAAATATTCTATTGCCATTGTATGGTCGCATCTACCTATTTCAAACATTTCAGAGATAGATAGATAGATAGATAGATAGATAGATAGACTGATGTGATATAAATTTTTTTAAAGGAAATATATTACATTTTTATATTAAATTTTCAAACATTAATTATATCATTCAGTTTTGAAACAGAACATCATTAACTGAAATCAAATGTTTTAAAACTTCTTCATATTTCACTTCATTTTGTACACATGCATGCATGCATGAAAGTTTAAGTGAAAGTTTATTATAAATAAATGAGAGGTTATTTTTCTCTTACCTATTATGTGTGTTTTTGATATTTGCAGATGGTTGCCAAGAGGACCTTTCAAAATTTGACCTTGTTCTCAGCGAGTTCAACCTCCCATGGTTGGCTATGTCAGTGTGCTATGTACTTGCTCAGTCTTTCCACGATACAATGGACTTGTACAGTGAGGGCATTGGAAATACATTCACCTTATCAGCTCTTGTAAGTAAAGACCTATCCCTCCTGCCTTCTTTGAATTGGTCTATTTCCTGCACTTGATATAACAGGTTCTATAGAATAGAATGGCATATCAACCATTGTAGATTATTTAATGTCAAATCCTCTTTATACATATATATTAGATATATATGATTTGGTTTGGTTGGGTTTTATGGCATATCAACCATTGTAGGTTATTTAATGCCAAATCCTCTTTATACATATATATTAGATATATATGATTTGATTTGGTTGGGTTTTATGGCATATCAACCATTGTAGGTTATTTAATGCCAAATCCTCTTTATACATATATATTAAATATATATGATTTGTTTTGGTTGGGTTTTATGGCATATCAACCATTGTAGGTTATTTAATGCCAAATCCTCTTTATTCATATATATTAGATATATATGATTTGGTTTGGTTTGGTTTTATGGCATATCAACCATTGTAGGTTATTTAATGCCAAATTCTCTTTATACATATATATTAGATATATATGATTTGTTTTGGTTGGGTTTTATGGCATATCAACCATTGTAGGTTATTTAATGCCAAATCCTCTTTATACATATATATTAGATATATATGATTTGGTTTGGTTGGGTTTTATGGCATATCAACTATTGTAGGTTATTTAATGTCAAAGCCTGTTTATACATATATATTAGATATATATGATTTGGTTTGGTTGGGTTTTATGGCATATCAACCATTGTAGGTTATTTAATGCCAAATCCTCTTTATACATATATATTAGATATATATGATTTGGTTTGGTTGGGTTTTATGGCATATCAACTATTGTAGGTTATTTAATGTCAAAGCCTGTTTATACATATATATTAGATATATATGATTTGGTTTGGTTGGGTTTTATGGCATATCAACCATTGTAGGTTATTTAATGCCAAATCCTCTTTATACAAATCATTTTTCCCTCCTGCATACCCCTTAATATTCTCACAAAAATAAGTGTGGACCTCTGAAGAGTTTTTTTTTTTTTTTTTTTTTTTTGCTCTGGATTTTAAAAATGTACAATGCTGGAAATACATTATCCATATTTACCAACCCCTCCGCTTGGGCAAGATATGACACAAGGTCAATTTTTAAGCAGAGTTTAACTGGTTTCAATTCAGAGTTTTCCTTCTCCTAGACTAGTTGCCTCACCAAGGCTGAAGAACCCAGTCTGTCCTACTATTTACCAATAGCTGGAGGGAGAATAATTGGATTCATACCTTTCCCAAGCGTATTAGTGCTATGTGAAATGCAATCAGCCTTGTCCAGGATTTGAACTCGTGTTGCCGTGTCCATTTCCTATGATGATAACCATTACACCACGGGCACCTCCTTGGAAATACAATATCTGTTGGCAATTATTCAGTTATTTTTCTAACAGATTGCATGGCCTTGATACATCAAGCAATCAAATTGTACTTAACTGTACATGTTTGTGTAAACACTGTACCCTGTCAGCAGGGGATTAAAATATGCTGACTGTATCTCTGGTAGAAGAGTAAGATATCCCTACTCTCCCAAAAAAAGAGAGTATCCTGGGTATGACCATAAACTCCATCAGATGGTTGTTTGGTTGGGTTTTATGGCATATCAACCATTGTAGGTTATTTAATGTCAAATCCTCTTTATACATATATATTAAATATATATGATTTGGTTTGGTTGGGTTTTATGGCATATCAACCATTGTAGGTTATTTAATGTCAAATCCTCTTTATACATATATATTAAATATATATGATTTGGTTTAGTTGGGTTTTATGGCATATCAACCATTGTAGGTTATTTAATGTCAAATCCTCTTTATACATATATATCAAATATATATGATTTGGTTTAGTTGGGTCTTATGGCATATCAACCATTTTAGGTTATTTAATGTCAAAGCTTATTCATACATATGTATTGAATATATATATATATGGTTTGTAAAAACATTTTGTATATAACATTCTTAAATGAACCTAAGCTCTTTTTTGCACACAGTTAAATGGTTTCAAGTATTGCTATATGATAGTCACAATTTAACATTAGTCATTTGTTTGCACACAGTTTGTTCTATTTGACTCATTGACAGGAGCCTATCTAATGCTACCACTCCAGGTCAGTGTGAAGCTGAGAGCAATTGTAATGAAGGGGTACCCCACATTTTCCAAATCTCCAAGGTTGGAGTCTCACCATCAGATTGTTTAGTGTCATATCAAGGACACTTGTTGGAGTGGTGTGGTCTTACTCCCCTGCAGAGATGCAGTCTGTATATTCTACAGCCCCAGCTGACTTGGCTAATCTGGTGGTGAGGAACCAGTTCTGGAGATCTTGCAAGTGTAGAGTAACCCATAATTACCATTACTTCCAGGTCTCCTCTGACCTGGAGTGGCAGTACTTTTTAGGATTCTATTCATGGGTCAAATAGATCTGATATTTGACAAAATACTCTTATTAGCCTTTCATAATTATATGGAAACTTTAAATGATTAAAAGAAAATGCTGTTCATCAAGAATGCAGATTATGCAAAATACATTTTAAATGTATTGCTCTAGTAAAAATCTTGCTATAATATATTTTTGCTAGGTTATAGTACCCCCCCCCAACAGTACGCACATTCACAAGCACCCTCCATACCACACGCCCCAACACATGCACACAAATATAAAATGAATTTTTAAAGTATGGATTTATCTGACTTTCTACTGGGCAACATTTTACTCAAGGTCATTTTAATGTGGAGGTTTGGTTGGGTGGGTGCATGCATGAATTAGGATATGCATGGCTGTCATCATAGATACTTGATCCCCTTGGGGATGCCTCGGGCACCAAGTGATAAACTTAACATGGCTAAACATATAATGCTTGGAAGGGAAGCTCCCCACTCTCTCCACTGGACCAGGCAGTCAACTTGATATTACCCTACCAGGCGTGAATGCCAGGTGAGTCCTGGATGTAAATTTTAGTGGTATATACGTATTAATCCAGGGTTAAGATCTTATATATATATATATATATATATATATATATATATATGTGTGTGTGTGTGTGAATATCTGTTGTTATTTCTTCTTTCCTTTCTGAATCCTTTTTCTTATGTCTTAATATTTGGCTTTTCTTCTTGACAGATTAAGAAATACCTCTCGATTTTATGTCACATCAATTATCAAACGACTGAGAATCACAATCCAATTCAGAAGGGAACACGAAAGGAGTGAGTATTTATGTCTTTGTTTTTATTCTTATGCAGATCAATAAGGATCTTTCAAAGTTCTTGTTTTTTGTCTTATGTTTTCTGCAAGCAGAGAAATGTGGAAATTATTCAGTTAAACTATGAGTTTTGCTATCCATATTTACCAGCCTCACCGCATGGGCAGGACATGACACAAGGTCAATTTTTAAGCGGAGTTTAACAGATTTAAATTCAGAGTTTTCCTTCTCCTAGACTAGTTGCCTCACCAAAGTTGAAGAACCCAGTCTGTCCTACTATTTATCTATAGCTGGAGGGAGAATAATTGGATTCATACCTTTCTCAAGGGTATTAGTGCTATGTGAAATGCAGTCAGACTCGTCGAGGATTTGAGATGTGTCGCCATGTCCATTTCCTACGACGATAACCATTACACCACGGGCACCTCCTAAAGTGAGTTTTGCTATTGAGGTGCTCATAGTTTAAATGTTATCGTCAGAGGAAATGGACCCAGCTCTCTGAGTTCAAATCCTGAATGAGGTTGTTTGCTTTTCACACAGTCCTAATACCCTTTGATAAGATATACATCCAACTATTCTCCTTCCAGCTATGGGTAAATAGTAGGGCAGACTTACTTTTTAACTTTGGTATGGCAACTGATCCAGGAGAAGGAATACTTTGAACTCAAACCTGTTAAAATCTGCTTAAGAATTGACCTTGTGTCACATCCTGATGGTTGTGGAGGGGTTGGGTATATATATTAACTTCAAGCTTCTCTTGAGTAATGTTATTTTTGATCAAGCCTATGAGTTGTAATTATAAAAATTGTAGAGTGTGATTGCTTATTTTGGTAGGCTGCAAATGCACATCTATTCAGTGGGTTGGCAAGGCTCATAGAAACTCTTCTTTTTGGGACTAAAAATTAAGCATTCATGAGAAGTGGGATTGTAGAATATCTTATTCTTTTTCATAATCTATTCTAAGTTTGTATTTCATTATTTGTTTTATTTTTTTAATTGAAACTTTACACGTTTATTAATCTCCATGACAGCTAGGGATAGGTGTTGGGGAGGATTCCTCATAATGCAGTGGTTAAAGTGGTGGACTGCAACATTGTTGTAAGTGGGTTCAAACTCCAGTTGCACCAATACATTTACTTTCAGACTAATCATCATCATCATCATGTTGTGCCGCCAGCACGGATATCCCTGACCCTCTCTCGCCACTTCTCCCTATCGTTCATCGCCTCCGGCAGGTCTTCAGGGCTACATCCTGTATCCTCACATAGCTGCTGTATGTATGTTCAAGCTGGTCGTCCTGCTTTTGCTCGGCCATATGTGGGGGTCCATAGGAGTACATCACTTATGAGCTCGTCCTTGCTTCTCCAGCAGTGTCCTGCATGTCTGGTTCGTCTAACTTGGATAGTTTTCGTGATGGGAGGCAGGTAGCCGTATAGTTGGTGTCTTGTGGGGTGTTGCCGCCAGGACTTGTTGGTGAGCAATATTGATATTGAACTGAATATATATATATTCAGACTAATACTCTTGATAAAGGTATGGATCCCTTTATCCCCCCCCCCAGCTCTGGGTTAAACAGTACCACTGCTATTCTTCTACAAAGATAGCTTTGGCATCAAATAACCCATGAAGGTTGATTTGCCATTAAACAAAGAAACTAAACTAAATCTTGGTATACCTCAGAGCTGTATAAGTCGAAAATGGTTTAAGATTTTTTTCATCATTTATATTAATTTTAACTAAAGCAAAATTTGGTGTACAAGTTGATCTGGTATATAAGTTAACCTCCAGATTTTTAGCTCAGAATTCTTTGTTGGATTCTGGCCTGCTGTATAGGGCAATGCCCTCCCTCTTCTCTTAACATACTGTTGGCCAAAACTTATCCACTAGGTCTAAATGAAGATAGATCATGATAACTTGTAGCAAAGGCATATGATCATGTCAAACTACTTGCATCAAGACATTGATTATAATAGCTTTCTCTATATGGATTATCACATATATTGTCGGAAATTTTCATTTTGGTTTTATACTGATGGGTATATATCATAATGAATTTACAAAATGTAATTATAGTACATGTTATTGGATACCATATCTACTTGTAAACATATTCAAGCAAAATCAATACCTCCAATAAAATATTAATAGATTACTCAATATAGTACTGCTACTCATGGTATATTATACTTAACAGTAGTAAAACTATAGAACAATGACATGTGATATAGTGTTAATATAATACCTAATTTGTATTTCAGATTTATTATTTTATATTTGTTGCTTGGTTGAGTCTTATGTCACATCTACACTTGTAGGTTATTTAATGCCTAATCCTCTTTATACATATATATCAAATATATATGATTTGGTTTGGTTTTATGGCATATCAACCATTGTAGGTTATTTAATGCCAAATCCTCTTTATACATATATATTGAATATATATGATTTGGTTTTGGTGGGTTTTATGGCATATCAACCATTGTAGGTTATTTAATGCCAAATCCTCTTTATACATATATATCGAATATATATGATTTGGTTTGGGTGGGTTTTATGGCATATCAACTATTGTAGGTTATTTAATGCCAAATCCTCTTTATATATATATATATCAAATATATATTATTTGGTTAGGGTGGGTTTTATGGCATATCAATCATTGTAGGTTATATATATGATATGTAAATGAATAGTTTTTTAGTAACATTTTTCTTAAATGAACTAGAAATCATTTGTTTGCACACACAATGTGTTAATTTGTTAAATATGTTCATCAAACACGACTTTAAGTTGGAAATGTTTGTGGCAGTTGGCTGGAGTTATGATAAGTGGTGTATATCGATTGTTATGCCTACTGTTCCACTGATTGACTGCTCGGTGGTAAAGGTTTGGATTTTAGCCCTTTTGTATGAGTTGACTCCTCGTTTTGTAGAGATTTTTTTTAGATTTAAAAAGTTGACTTGTATGGCACAATTTATGGTAATACTATTTTCATCTTATATTTAGTTGCTTTTTAATTGAAATCTTTTTGGATTGTTATCTTCATGAGTGTTCAGAAGCCACTGATAAACACATGTATTTTCTAAATAAAAAATATCTTTGACTCAAATTGAGTGCCTTTCTCAGTTGCCACTAGAATCTTTAATGTTTGTATTTACCAATCTCCTCTGCTATAGGCTGGATGCAACACAAGGTTTTCTTTTCTTTAAAAAGAGTAAAGGTGGTTTGAATTCAGTTTTCTAAAGCAGTTGCCGTACAAAGACTAAAGAGCCCAGTCTTCCCTAAGATTAAAAAAAAAAAAAGATGATTTTTGAAAAAGGCATTAGCTGGATTTGAACTCTGGATGCCAAATCAGTTTTCTATGATGATAAACACTATGCCTTTAACATTGATGTTAACTGCTCATTGTCTGGGTCAGTGGAGTAGATCACACATGCAATTATAATAAACAGAAAAAAACGTTCACAAACAAAATTTGAAAGAAAAAAAAATTTTTTTTTTGAAAAATGGAGAGTAAAACCCATTTTAGAAAATTTCCCCTCATAAAATATAATAATTAACAGAAAAAAAAAAAAATCCCTCAAAATTTAGATGTTGAGTTGAAACAAAAATGAATTCTTTGAAAAATGAGGTGTCAAAAGACGTTTGAGATTTTTAAAGATTATTTTTATCATCTCAGTGTTGCCTATTAGCCTCCGACCTGACCAAGCTCTCAAAATAGGAAATGCACCTGTGTAAATAATATCAGGATATAACCTTGACCGTGGATGGGTTGAATTGAGTGCGATTTGTGACGCTCACAAGAAGAAGGTGGGCGTCGAACAATTATATAACCCGGGTGAAGACAGGAAGTCAGTCAGTTGGAGATAAGATGCGGTAGAGAGAACCAGCACCCAGCAGAAGGAGCCCTCAGGTCCCCGATTGAGCAGTTGCAGTTGGAGATCAGAGTTTTGAAGCAGTGTTCAGGATCGAGCAGTGAGAACCAGCTCTCAGCAGAGAGCTGGGCCCCAGGCCTCCGGTTGGGCAGCCTAGGAGAATGAGAAAGACACACTGCTATGTCCGGAGGAGTTGGTGAGGTCAATATGTTGCAGTCTTTGTTCAGTCTCCAACTCCCTCTCACACACAACCCTTTCGAATAAAGTGAGAGGTATATTTTTCTAAAAAACTGTGTCTGCTCGTCTGTATTGTGTCGTTATGTTTCTGTATGTATAGTTGTTCATGGCTATATGACATCAACCAGAAATCTGTTCATCTGAATTATTTTAGTAGAAGAATTCAGTTTGTTTTTTCAGGCTGATTTTCATGGGTTAGGAATAACTTGCTATAATTTTTTTTCCTTGTGTAACATTTTTATGAAACACTGTTTTGTAAAATTCATCTAAATCAACATTTTGAGGCACAAAGCCAAAACAAATAAAAGTTAGTAAGTTAAAATAATTATTGAAGATGGTTTGAGTCAAGATGTTAAATTCAACCAAAATCGGGGGAAAAATTATTTGTTCTGGGAGAATTTTAATTGCTTCAAAATAGATAGACTTGAGGAATTTTATCTTGAGTAATTTTTCATATTCTATTTAGTCATAAAAGTTGATTTGCATATGGTAGCTATGAAAGACCAGGCTCTCCGAAGGCAGAAGATATGAACTCTGTGTTTTGTTATAAACTGTTATGAATTAGGAGTTTTGTGATATACACTACTCCTTATGACTTAAGTGAGTTGCTGTTGAAAAGCAAACAAAATTTAAGAATATGAAAAAAAAATACAAGTTGGAATTAATAATAATTGACAATCTTCATCTAAAAATTACCCCGCCCCGCACCCCCCCAAACCAAACAAAAAAAAACAAATACACAAAAATCAGTGTGGCAGTAGTGAAGTACAGTACTGTCCAGTCTTACTGGTTAACTGTGTTGCATAATATTGACCTTTGACAGACCTGTTAATTTGAGATTTTGTATGCTGAATACACAAAGTGGTTAAGGGAAAACAAGTGTGTAGGTTGTGACTAATGAATCACAAATCGAAAGGAGAACTGGAAGGAACCACATGTAGGCATTATGAATATTATGTATACACAGATATACACAGTCAGGTTCAGTCAGCCAAGAGATTTGGAGAGCAGTCAGCAAGTGCCCAGATGCAAAGACGTAAGGTCTTGAATATCGATTCGCAGAGGATGGGGGGGGGGGTCAATTACAGCAGTCTTCCATCAGTCTGCGTTCGGGTCCTTTGTCTGTCTCTCTCTCACAGACAACATTTTGACCCTTTTGTAAATAAACACGACATATTTTTATAAACAAGCATTGTTGCTTATTTGGTATACAATAATAGATCTTCTCTTACAGTTGTGTTCGGTTGATTAAAAAGAAGTTGGTCCCTGGTGTTGGTCAAAACTGCAGGTTCACAAAGGAAAGGAAATAAAATAGAGCTGAAAATAGTTATGTAGCTGTTTTTATTAATCACGGTTACAGCCTCTCTCCCCAATGTTAGGGGTGGCAAGTGTGACACTTAAGTTATGAGCATCAAATTTGGAAGATAAAGAAAAACTCAAAACTTAAGGATAACAATCTTTGTCTAAAAATAAAATGAAAAAGAAGTTGTTTTTATAAATCCCTCCCTACCAAAAAGCAAAAAAACCAGTGTGACAGAACTGACTCATGACCTGTCTTGGTTCACTTACTAACTGATTTTCACCTCTGTTACATTTGATTTTTAAAAAGAAGTTGGTCGCATCTTTTGTCAAAAACTGCAAAAACCATGAGTCGGGTCTTCTAAGGAAAAGAAACAAAACAAAATTGAGAATAGAGTTATGTAGTTTTTTTTTGTTATTAACGTCCGTTACAGCCTCTCTCTGACTAACGTTTTGGGCGGTGGGTATGACACTTAGCTTTTTAGAAACAAAAAGCCGAGAGCAGAGTTATGTAGGTTTTTTTTGTTATTAACGTCTGTTACAGCCTTTCTCTGACTAATGTTTTGGGCGGTGGGTATGACACTTAGCTTTTTAGCCTAAGTGAAACAAACCTTAAAATTTTTCTAATCACTGGTTATGATTGGTGTATTTTACTGGTTTTAAAATCTTATCGTTTCCCTAAATACGTTTTCTGACAAAGATCCTCTGATGAGTGTCAGAAAGAAAGAGGCCTCTTCGGATCAATAAAAGAATTTAAAATGAATCTGCTATTTTTGGTGTTATTAATGTTTGATTCTACTAAATATCTATTTCTATTTTTTTCCATTTTTCTTTCAGTCCAATTGGTACCACAAATGAAGAAATGACCCCTTGTGGCAATAACCTGACAAGCACGCCTCTGAAATCAAGAAACCAGCCTAACCACGTATCACATCCCGATCTGTCCCCAGTTGGGAAGTCATCATTAACTCGACGGCAAATCATGAACATCAATAAAAAGAATCATAAAGGTATGAGACTTTGACAATTTTGGAAAAAAAAAACCCAAATAAATTCATCTCAATCTGTCAGGGTGTTTCAAGATCTTAATCCTTTGAACAAGTTAGCCCAACATTTTCGGCTGAGCACTATTTTTACAAAACATTTTAAGTTTGATATTTTGTCCTACTGAAATCAAACTTGTGGATCATAAAAAAGTCAAAGGTGAGCAAGAGAAGTCAAGTATGGCAGACCACATCTCGAGAAAGGTGAATACTATACTCCCTGGGATGAAGTCAAAAGGGAAATGTTATTGGAAAGTGAGAAAAATCTATAAAGTAGCTCACATCAGATAACAGAGAAATGTACAGGTGTCTCAAAATAGATGCAACCCATTAATATGATAATGATTTATTACTGAAATAAGCACACTCATGTAGAATACATCTTGTAAAAAATGCCCCCTTTGAACTCGACATCAAATCAATGTTTTTCTTTTAATTGTTATTATATCATCTTCCAGGACATGCAATCTTTTTTGAGTTTCTTGTCTCAGTAATAAATCATTATCATATTAATGGGTTGTATCTATTTTGAGACAGTTTTGAATGATTTTGTCTCCAAATAATATTGATGCAAAATATTTTTTTCTCTCTTGTCTGAGGCATTGTGATTGAGAATTAATAGTAGGTTATTTTCAAATCTGAAACAAAAAAAAACAAACTTTATTATTAGTAGAGTTATTAGCAGTCACATGGATCCCATGTAGATTGAAATACAGAACAGCAATAAAGTCGAAATTATAGATAGGGAATGCTGTTGGAAAGTGAGAAAGCTCAAGGAATCAGTACATATGTAGATACCAGAAAAAGTTAGTTAGACCAGCATGGAATTCAACTTTATCCTTATCCTACAATGGAAAGTTATGATTTTCCATGATCATGTGACACGTACAATCAAAAGGCTGTAACATTTCAAGTTCTCGGCAAGATCATTTGTAATTAAGTGTACAAAAAAATCAAAGACAAATAGCCCTTTTTACCCCCCCTCCAAATCTCTGTCCGTTGAGTGATTGGTCGAAAGAAGTCAGAAAAATTTGAAATTAGAAAGACAAGGGTTAAAGGACCTAAATTGGATTTCAGTGAAAAGATCTCAAAACAACCTGTGACAATAACATGACCAGTCCAAATGTATCATTCCGGAATTTGTAAAAAAAAAAAAAAAAAGATTAATGACAAATGTAAAAAAAAAAAAAAAAAAGTAGTGGATTAAAAAAAATAATCTCATACTCTTGTAGTCTCTTGTAGCCTTGTTAGGGGCCAGAAATAAAGACACAAGAAAGGAATTGAGTTAAACAAATATATTAACAAAAACAGTAATATTACATATACAAATGAGAGGGTTACCAGTGAGTCTGTTCGGTCCAATTGTCAGGGCTGTCTGCTGGAATATTGACTTCTGCCTAAGAGCAGTACCTGCTATTATTTATAGCTGGGAGAGTTCATGTGTCTGTGGGTAAATTACTTAAACATAGCCTTATGCTTCATAGTCTTCCTTTATGAGGATTCATATAATACCTAAAGAAGGTTGGAGAATGTACTGGTTGAAATTTGTTAACTACAAAAATAAGAAGTTTGTCTTAATCATTATTTGAATGTGTGCTAGTATGCATTTACCAACCCCTCTGCACGGGTCAGTTTTTTAGCTGAGTTTAACAAGTTTGAATTCAGAATTTTCCATCTCTTAGACTGGTTGCCATATCAAGGTTAAAGAGCCTAGTCTTCCCTATTATTTACCCATAGATGGCTGGAGAATAGTTGGATGTACATTTTTCCAAAGGGTATTAGTGATATATGAAATGCAATCAGCCTTGTCCAGGATTTGAACTTGTCGCCATGTCCATTTTCTATGATGATAACCCTTACACCCCAGGCACTTCCAAAATGAATATATGCATGCTAGTGTGGAAAAAAAGCAAGAGAACTATAAAGAATGCTATTTTGAACAAATCTTGGGAGCAGCACCTTACAAAACAACAGCTGTACAGCCACTTGCCTCCCATCTTACAAAACATCCCAAGTAAGATAAATAAAACTTTTGCAGCCCTGCTCAAAAGGTAAAGACAAACTCATAAGCAACATTCTCATATGGACTCCTACCTATGGACACACCAGTGTTGGCTGACCAGCAAAATCTTATACCCATCAGCTCTCTGTGCAGACACTAGATGCTGTCTAGACAACTTGCCAAGAATGATGACCAATAGGGATGTATGTATTTACCCAAATCCTCCTCACATGCAGGATGTGACACAAGGTCAATTTTTAAGTGGAATTTAACAGCTTTGAATTCAGAGTTTTCCTTTTAAACCAGTTGCCATAGCAGAGTTAAAGAGCCCTGTCTGCCTTACTATTTACCCATAGCTGGAGAGAGAATAGTTGGATTCATACCTTTCCCAAAGTAATTAGCGTGATGTGAAATATAAACAGTCTTGCCCAAGATTTAAACTTGCCTTGCCATGTTCATTTTCTAAGATAGTAACCATTTCATCGTAAGCACCTCCGTCCCGATAGGGATGTATGGTGAGAAATAGTCAAGGGAATCCATACTGCTGACATGCCTTGATGATGATACTAGTATAATTATAAGATTTGTTTATGTATACTTAATAGAACAATACAATGAGGTATTGTATTTATAGGAGGTATTGTATTTATGTGTATTCAGTAACATGAAGAATACACCGACTGCATCTCTGCAGAAGGGTAAGACTACTCCTACGAGTGTCCTGGATATGACTCTAAACAATTGATAGTGAGGCTCTAGTAATGCTGGAGCTTTGGGGAAATGCAGAGTACCCCTACATTGCCATTACTCCCAGGTCCAATCTGGCCTGGAGTGGTAGCATCTAATAGGGTCCTATCTATGGGTCAACTTGAACTAAACTGTGTACTTATGCTAAACGGAATTGTTTGAAATAGAACTGTTTTTGACATTTAAACTGTGTGTAAACAAAAACTGAACTTATGCTAAATAGATTTGACATCAAATAACATACAATGGTTGATATGCCATAAAACCCAACCAAACCAAATCATATATTTAATATATATGTATAAAGAGGATTTGGCATTAAATAACCTACAATGGTTGATATGCCATAAAACCCAACCCAACCATATCATATATCTTTAATATATATGTATAAACAAGATTTGGCATTAAGTAACCTACAATGGTTGATATGCCGTTAAACCCAACCCAACCAAATCATATATATTTAATATATATGTATAAAGAGGATTTGACATTAAATAACATACAATGGTTAATATGCCATAAAACCAAACCAAATCCTATATATTTAATATTTATATATTAAGAGGGTTTGGAATTAAATAATCTACAATGGTTAATATACCATAAAACACAACTAAACCAAATCATATATATTTAATATATATGTATAAAGAGGATTTGACATTAAATAACCTACATTGGTTGATATGCCATAAAACCCAACCAAACCAAATCATATATATTTAATACATATGTATAAAGAGGATTTGACATTAAATAACCTACAATGGTTGATATGCCATAAAACCCAACCAAACCAAATCATATATATTTAATATATATGTATAAAGAGGATTTGACATTAAATAACCTACATTGGTTGATATGCCATAAAACCCAACCAAGCAAACCATATTCTGTAACTTGATATGATTGGATGGATACAATATAATTCAATAGTCATGGAGCTTAAGTAAATGTCATGCTTATGAAATCTTTCAACTGGTATGAGACAATGAAAAAGGTTTTAAAAATTTTTCTTTACTTTGGTGAATACCAGAATATTTCTGTGTTTGATAAATTTTTATTATCTTGTCTTTCTAGCGTTTCCAATTGCCGTCATCATTTTTAGTAAGTTGATTAGATCACTGTCTGATATAATTTTTTTTAGTCAGAAAAACACTGAATTTGTATACAGTTTTTTTTTTGGTGGTGGTGGGGAAACCAAAAACTAACTCCCAAAACCAGGTACTCCAATCTGGCGAGAGTGGGTACTGGACATGAAGATGGGAACTGTGCAAATAGATAATTACAAACAATCCATATATTAGAAAAATGTTCATATCCTCATAGACCACTAAAATAGACAGTGCTGTGCATTTGATCTGTTGTTTGCAAAAACCAATCAGATGTGCAGTTGAGTGGTCTATCTTTGTCCAAATGAATAAATAGCCAAGTAATTCATGTTTTGTTTTTCCTCTAGCATAAACGGAAGAGTACATCAGAGACTGTTCTTCTCTGATAGGGTCTGCTTGGCAAGGGGAGTATGATGTTGAAAGACCTGAAACTCCCTTATGACCCAAGCAAAGCACTTCACTGATGACACCCTCCCCTTATCACCTCAAATGTAGTAAGGTGTATATTTAAAGTGTCTTTCTAGAGGAAACTTCTAATCTTTCAAGAAGAAATATGTGGGGAGACTCCTCATGGCACAATGGCTAAAGTGCTGGACAGCAGCCATAAAATGAGTTCAAATCCCAGTCATACCATTATGTTCACTTTCAGACTAATACTCTTAAGAACGGTGTGCACCTTTTTATCCCCCGAGTTATAGGTTAAATAGTATTACTGCCTTTCTTCTTCAAGGATGGCTTTGGCATTAAATTACCCCTGAAGGTTTATATGTCATTAAACAAAAAACAACCCAAGCAAACTTAATATCTGGAAATATGTATGAGGTAACAAAGAAGGTTTTTTTTAAATTTACTTTGGTGAATGCCAGACACTGTGTTTGATATATTCCTATTATCTTATCTTTCTAGGGGAAACTCTACTGCACCTGGCTTGCATGAGGAATGGTGTTGATAAAGTTCGGGAACTTCTCAAAATACCAGGTAAAAATATTTGTCTTCACCCTCTGCCTAAAATCGTAAATAAATAAATTGTGAATATAGATTTGAACATACTTTGATGGATAAAAAGGGAATAAGATACAGTGGATACAAAAAGAATTATCACTTTATTCGTTTACTTAAAAATTACATTGCTTTCTTGGAGTGATGAAAAAAAAATACATCTGTTCATTTTTGTTGTCTGTGTTTCATTATAGTCTTCACTACAAGTAATAAATATAATTTAAGCATGTTCTGTTGAAGATCACAAAGTACTTTAAAGTCATTTATAAAAATAACAACAAAAATCACCTACAAATCCCTGAAGCAATGAACATAAAAAATAAAAACCTACTATAAACAAAATTCATACCGGACATTGGCCTAGGGGTTAGAGTGTTCGCCAATGGCCCGGGAGACCTGGGTTTAATCCCAGGTCGCGTCATACCAAAGACTCAAAAAATGGTACTTGATGCCTCCTTGCTTAACACTCAGCATTATAAGGTACGGATCAAGGGTAAAGTAGAGCAATCCAGGGAAGGAGTAGCGCCCTCCCCTACACCTTGGTGTAGTAGCTATCGAAAAGGGAGCCTTCGGGTTACCCTCGACTATGGTCGCCAACTTTACTTTTTATAAACAAAATTGGCCTAGTGGGTAGAGTGTTTGCCAATGTTCCGGGAGACCTGGGTTCAATCCCAGGTCGAGCCATACCAAAGAATTTAAAAATGGTACTTGATACCTCCTTATTTAACACTCAGCAATATAAGGTACGTATTGAGGGTAAAGTGGAGCAATCCAGGGAAAGGAGTAGTGCCCTCCCCTACACTTTGGTGTACTAGCTATTGAAAAGGGAGCCCTCTGGTCACCCTCAATTATGGTCACCAGCTTTTTTATAAACAAAATAGCATTTAACACAGGTATTAACATATTAAATATATTCAATAACTAACACTGGTGCCCATCCTATTCGAAATAGATATAAAAACTCACAGCAACAAATGAACAAACACAATCCCTGTGGATGACCTGTGAAATGGTCAAAAGCACTTGGGCTAGTATGGGGCACTTTTGTGACCACCGAAATATATAAGGCCTGTTTGATTTTGATGTGACATCACGAAAGTAGTCCATGGGGTTAGTGAAACAGTCATCATAATGTAATGAATTATTGTAAGAAAAAATGCTTTTAGAAAACTTCTTAAAAACACATTTAAAAAAGAAAGAAGCAGGGTTGGTTTTTATACAGAACTTTATTTGATATCAATTTTTAAAAAAAATAATTGATACGAAAAAAACAAATTGTTGTTGCTGAATGCTATGTTAAAGTAAATAAATTAAATGTCATGTTACATTTCTGTAGATTTTAAAGACTGAAATTCGTTCATTTTTTTTTATGAATTTGAAAATATTTTTATAAAATCATAATCAGTATTGTTTTTATTTTGATTCCAATTATTATTCTGTAAAGTTACAATATTGTAATTATTAAGTGATTATTATTCTTATACATAATATAGCAGCAACTGAATTATTAATTAGAGAACTAATAAACAATAATTGAATAAATAAATAAACACACAAATAAATGATAAATTCAACAAAAGATTAATGACGAAGCTGTGTACAAATAAAGAGAGAATTTTTAATGTTTACCCATTTTTTAAATTAAAATGATAAATAAAAATATATTTTTATGCATAAAACAATTTTGAAGAATTGTTAAATTATTAAAATTATTTTTTATATCTATAAAAATTTTCTTTCACAAATTTATATTGAAAATAAAAAAAAAAGTTTATTTAAAAAAAAAAGTAAGGTTTTCTGCTTTTATTAACTTTTGTAACTTTTTTAAAATGTGTTGTGAATTGCAAAGACATGAAATTAACTTCATCCTTAAAGTTTCAATTGAATTTAATAGCTTTTTAAAACAAGACTTTTTTTAATGTGTTGTAAATTATAAAGATATGAAATTAATTCAATTAAAGTTTTTTTCACGAGTAAAATAGTTCTAAAAATTGTTAGAATTAGCAGAATTATTTTTTATACCTATAAAAATGTTCCTGTATAAATCTATATCAAAAACTTATTTAAAGTTAATTAAAAAAAAAATGGCTTTACCTTTTAAAAACAACGCGAGTGATAAACGTATCTTAACTTTCTCACTAGATTTAACTTCGTGTTGTGAATTACAAAGACATGAAATCAATTTAATCATTAAAGTTTCAATTGAATTTACTTATTTTTTGATACAAAAATGAAAAAAAAAATTATTCACTCTGCTGAATTTGATAGTTGAAAAATTCTCTCTTTTAATTGTATGACTCCAAACATCAGATAATTCTTCATCTTTAGGAAAAGAAAACACATGAACTTAAGAGTCGTTTTTTTAATTCCCTTTGCAATTTGGTACAATGCATCTATAAGGCATTGTACTTATTTATAAATAAATTCAATATTTAAAAGAAAATATTGATAAATAATTTAAAAAGACTGCTGTAAAAATCTAATCCACAGCCTTCTTGAAAGTTGGACTCAAGATGATGATGTCACATGACAATTGAACCGGTCTTTTTTATATTTCGGTGGTCATAGTACTTTCTTCACCACCTCGACACAGACATAAGAAAGATAATAAGAAGACTTGAATGTCTTTACTTTAGGATCTTAAAAAGAAAATACTCCGTGGTCTTCAACAGAACAGGCTTAAATAATGACTTGCTGCCTAATTACACAATATATATATATATATATATATATATATATATATATATATATATATATATATATATATATACACACACACACACACACACGTGTGTGTGTGTGTGTTATGCATATTGATATCTCTTTTGAGGATCTGATTGTTTATTTGATTTCTGACCTGTTCATATTTCGATTCTGCAGGAATTGATGTCAATGCCAGTGATTTTTATTATATATATAAATATGAAACAAAATGTGTGTGTGTGTGTGTGTGTTGACATTTGATTTGAGAATCTGATTGTTTATTTGATTTCTGACCTGTTCATATTTCGATTCTGCAGGAATTGATGTCAATGCCAGTGATAATAATGGATGGACTCCACTACACGAGGCTTGTAACCACAACAATCCAGAATGTGTCATGGAACTTTTGAACTTTCAGCCAATCAGAACAATCAATACATATTTCTCTTCAGGTGAGTCGGATTTGGCAGTACAAACACTGGATGTAGGGTTCAAAGAAAGATCTTACTATTTTCGGGGTAAACTCTACAAATTTTTCCGGGTTATCAGATACATTACTCTTTTGCGAGAAAAGAATTTTTGTCGTGTGTGCGTGTGTGTATATATTTATCAACCTTTCTATTCTGGCTGGATATGGCACAAAGTCAATTTCACATCCAGAGATGTTTTTTTTTCTTTTAATGTAATTTCAAAAAATTAAATGATGTGATAAAAAAATATAAAAATATATTTTTGCAATTTTTTTTCTAAAATAAGCAGAAAGTTTTTCAAATTAAAAAAAAAATGGTTTTACTTTTCATGCATTTTTCATTTTGCGCTTTAGGGTAGATTTTCTGCAAGGAGTCTTATTTTCAAGATTTTTTATGATTAAAATTCTTTTCATAAGAAATATAGATATTTTCCTTTGGAGAAATGTTTTTGATCTTGCTTGGTTAGATTTTGAAAAAAAATGAAACACGGAAGACAATTTTGGTTAGATTTTGAAAAAAAATGAAACACACGGAAGACAATTTTGTAGTCAGGTTTTGGTTGGGTTTTATGGCATATCAACCATTGTTGATTATTTAATGCTAAATCTTGTTTTTTCCATATATATTAGATATAGGATTTGTAAACACATTTTGTAGATACACACAGTTAAATGATCAAGCAGTTCTATTTAGCATGAGTCATTTGTTTGCATACAGTTTAAATGTCAAACTTCGATTTGACCCATAGATAGGACTCTATCAGGTGCTACCACTCCGGGCCAAAGTGGACCCTAGAGTGATGTCAATGAGGGGATATCCGGCATTCCCTAAAGCCCCAGCATTATTGGAGAAAAGTCTTACCCCTCTGCAGAGATGCAGTCAGTGTATTCTATAGTAGTTAGTAGTGTGTAGTAAGAAAGCTATCCTGAAAGCAGCACCCCACTAAACAGCAACTGTACTGTCATTTACCTCTCATCTCTTAAACCATCCAAGTAAGATGAGCAAGACATACACTGCTGGAGAAATAAGGATAAACTCATAAGCAACTATGGACTCCTACACATGGACACACCAGTATTGACTGACCAGCAAAAACTTATATTAATCAGCTTTGTGCAGACACTGGATGCTGTCTTGAAGACTTGCCAAGAGCGATGGTGAGAGAGTGTCATAGGAATATGAGCTGTTGGTATGACTTGATGATGATAAGAAGATTGTTCAAAATGTTCTAAGCCACACCCAGAAAGAATAGATGCAGCTAAATGTTTTTGTTGTGATAAGACAGTATGACTTCTTAGAAAACTAGAAAAACTAATTCAGATTTCTATCTTAATTTCTGTGCAGGTGAGGCTCGTACAAAGGTGAGAGGTGTGCAATAAATTTAAAATCTGGGTGATGTTTAAAACTTTTTAAATGATCTTTGTATATGTTTTATAAAACTCTACTTCCTTTAACTTTCATTGTTTTATTTTTAATTTAAAAAACCCGCAAAGACTTGATCTAGGGGCAAGGATTTCATGAAGAGGTCAACAGACCTAATACAATTGTATGACCCTTATTTTAAAAGGATTAAAAGCAAAACTGGTAATAGTTGCTTGTCCATATTTATCAACCCCTCCGCTCGGGCAGGATATGACACAAGGTCAATTTCTAAGTGGAGTTTAACAGGTTTGAATTCATAGTTTTCCTTCTCCTAGACTAGTTGCCTCACCAAGGCTGAAGAACTCAGTGTGCCCTACTATTTACCCATAGCTGGAGGGAGAATAATTGGATTCATACCTTTCCCAAGGGTATTAGTGCTATGTGAAATGTAATCAGCCTCGTCCAGGATTTGAACTCGTATCGCCGAGTCCATTTCCTATGATGATAACCATTACACCATGGGCACCTCCTAAATAATAGTTGCTTGTCAACATGTTTTTGTCTTGCTACTGTTTGTGAATTTAGATGAAGAAATATTTCCCTTTTATCATTGCTCATCTTGAATGATTTTCTTTCCTTTCTGTCTCCCATTGACTATGGCATAGCTTTGCTACCAAGCAATAATTGTGGACAAGGTTTATTTAGTGTTGCTTTTACTGAAAACTGTCGGTGCAAACTGTTTATTAATTTAAATCCACACTACAAAGTTTGCTTGTTGAGGCTTATGAGGTTTTTATGTAAAAGAAGAGTTATGCAAACAGTGAATATTTTACATACAAGGATGATTGGGATTTAGCTTAAAAAATAGAAAAAAATGTTGAAAATGGAATCAGAAGATTGGAAGAGGTTAGAAATGATGTGAAGATCACAATGATAATCTATATACAAAGTAGCTTATTCTGTCTGTCTGTCAGGAGAAATTTTTTAATATTTCTCTTAATGGCTTGGGGGCAGTCTCCATGATGTAATGGCTAAAGTACTAGACTGCAGTCTTCTAAGTAAGCAAGTTTGAACTCCAGCTGTGTTATTACGTTGATTTTAACATCACTAATATCATCCCTCTCAGTCCTGATGACGGTTCATTAGAACCAAAATGCTATAGTGTCGACTTTGTTTCTCAATAAATCTCTCCTTCTTCTTGGTTTACCCTGTTATCAATTTTTTCTCTATATATTGTCGGATTTTAAAATTTTACTCCATTATTTACTTCCATATCTAATATATATGTATAAACCAGATCTGGCATTAAATAACTGTTGTGGACCAGTAAAAGGTCTAGAAGAAAGACATGAACTCGGGATTACGTGAAACAAGTATATTGAATGAAAGTATAAATACAGCATAGGTAAAAGAGTGTTGAACGTCAGTCTGACTGCCAATGTGTTAGGTTGGAGATAACTTAACACCGAGATGAATATTCTCCCGGTATTCATAGTAATAGGAAGAGTTCATTATAGTCCATATGTAACATAGCCAAATATGAATACGTAAAATATACGGATATTTAAAATGTTCATATGCATAGGAATTCCGAAACACTGACGACTCTCTTTAGTTCAGGTGCGGAACTTTTATTACCTTCTTGACTTTAAGATTTTCGACACGAGGAGAGAGAGACACAATTTTTACTAGGCTGACTGTTCCATTTGACCCAACAGCGCGCGGCGCATCCCATAGACTCAGCTGGCCTGGCCCCGCCTGGGCTCAAAAATCAACTAGCTTCGTCCAGCGTCAGATATCAACTAACTGCTTTTTTTCAAAATCACAGAATTCTCAGCCCATCACTTCCAGGCATGACATCATTCGCACCCCAGTTTCATTTCCTATCTAGGGTTTTTATTATGACATTTGTGATTGTCACATCCTCCGCGTGCGTGTGTGAACACCTGCATTCAATGTGTACCCCTGCACGTGCACTAAGCCAAATAGTTTCTAAGCCTAACTAAAGCGAATGATAAGCTATAACCAATGAAAAATGATAATATAAAAAAATCATTCTGCAATTATATAACACATAAGGTAGGTACCATAACAACAACCTGCAATGGTTGACATGCCATAAAGCCAAATTAAACTAAACCAAACTATTTTCCCCTGTAATCTCTGGGGCTGTAGAATACACTGACTGCACCTCTGCAGAGGGGTAAGACCCCCCCTCCCCACGAGTGTTCTGGATATGACACTAAACAATCTGATGGTGAGGTTCCAGCAGTGCTGGAGCTTTGGGGAATGTGGAGTACCCCTTCATTGCCATTGCTCCCAGGTCCACTCTGGCCCGGAGTGGTAGCACCTGATAGGGCCCTATCTATGGCTTAAATAGAACTAACAGCATACTTATGCTAAAATGAATTGTTTGTGTAAACTGAATAGCTTGAAATAGAAATGTTTTTCACAATTAAAATGTACTTACATTTAAACTGTGTGCTTATGCTTAACTGGATTATTTGAAATAGAACTGTTTTTCGACATTAAAACTATATTTACACTTAACTGAATTGTTACATATAACAGCTTGAATAGTTTGAAATGGAAATGTTTTTGACTATTAAACAGTGTACTTATGCTAAACTGAATTATTTTCAATAGAACAGATTATTTACATAAAAATGGATTTGGCATTAAATAACCTAGAAAAGTTGATATGCCATAAAACCCAACAAACCAAACCAAACCCTGTAATCTTGTACTGCAAAATGTTCTTATAAATTCAGCAATCAACACTTTCCAGGTGAGATTTTCATAGTTCTGGACATGCTTCTTATAGCTGGTTACTTTTCATTCTTCCTTTTTCCCTATCTCTTTCTGATTTATCAATAATAATGTCTTTTAAATTAATGTTGGATGAAGAAGGCCAATTAATAGAAAAGCATGCTGCAAGGCTGAAAGAGGTATCATCCCAAAGTTCTATAGAATATCTGGGGACTTTTAAAAGACTCTAAGGTCTCTTAGATTCTCTTCATGGCTCAAAATAGTTAAAATCTATTTCTTCACTGGAAGATGTCTGTGAAAAAATATCAGATATAGAGGCAACATGTGAAGAATTTTTTTGTTGCTGTTTTTCAATCTGCCCGTCTAATCTCTGTCTGTTTCAGTTACACTTTTTTGTATTTCTGACAGCATCTTTGTCAATAGATCCAAGTGGGGAAACTGCCTTTTAGTTCTATTTTCTCTCTCTGATCTTTTAAATGTTTCCTCTCTTCTTTGGGAACCTGAAATTTCAAAATTTGCATATGTTTAATATCATTAGAAAACATTAGAATATCATTTAACTGGTCCTTTGGCCTTGTGGCTAGAGTGTTTGCCAATGGACTGGGAAACCGGGGTTCAATCCCAGGTCCATTCATACCAAAGACAAGAAATGGTACTTGATGCCTCCTTGCTTAACATTCTGCATTATAAGGTAAAGCTCCAGGGTAAAGTGGAGCAATCAAAGGAAAGGAATTGCGCCCTCCCCTACATATTGGTGTAGTAGCTAATGAAAAGGAAGCCTTTGGGTCACTCTTGACTACGGTTGTCAACTTTGCTTTACCGTTTTACTTTTTTAACAGAAAAAGGAAGATTATTGGAGGTAAAATTATATTTTTCAGTTAATTTAAATTTTGAAAATATTGACATATTGAGCAAATAATAAAAAAAAAAGACCCTAGAATTAACATTGCTTTCTTGTTAGGGTAACAAGTGCGGACTATGTACCTCATTTGGCAATTTTCTTTATGCTACTTTACAGCAAAGTCATCTCATCTACAGCGACTTAAAAAAAAAATAACAAATAATTTGTCTAGATGTCCCTCAATTCTTTTCCCTTTGAAGAAACACCAGTCACTTTGAAAATGCAAAATGATGTTGATTAAATAAGCTTTTTCCTTTCTTTTTCAAATAATTAAGTCTGTCACATAAAAATACAAACAAATTAATTTCACAATTACAAACAGACAGAGATCAATCAAATAATGAAAATAATAACAAGTGTTTATAAAGGTGAAAACTTAAATAATTCCCAATCAAAAGAAAACTCCATAGACAAAATTAATGAACAATATATATTTTAAAATGAAAAAAATTTCTTTGTTTTTCATAAACCTGAATTCCTTTTAAGAGGAAAAAAAAAACAGTCACTGCCAATGACCAAGTTAATATTTAATCTCCAT